>JAIUND010002367.1:0-23071 GCA_034699125.1 Gisinianus flammeolus
CTTCTCATTGGCTCGCTCGGTGTGTAAGACCGCCCCTTGCTTAATGAGATTTTTTTTCTCACTAATTCGAGCAGTGTTACTCTCGGGTGCGACGACAGTATACACACACGGTTTTCCATTACTGCTTCTCTTCATCGTGTGGCACTCAAGTTTTTTTTGGGGAGGTCACCTCACTCTTCCGGTCAATTTCACCTTTTCATGACTCACCCAGAGTTTACTCTACTCTACCCGTATACTTGTACTTGTAACTCGGAGTACAGTATTACAGTATTTCCCCAACCAGAAGAAGAGAGTCCAAGAAGACCACGACGAGAAAAAAACTTCAGTCTACTACACTAAATGCTTTCTAAAGAGAATAAAGGGAATTTTCCAGTGGTCGTACATAAATACGCGGGCTTCTACAGTAGATGTATACTGAATTATACTGTATAGAAGATTGAGAAAATAATACATACATGTTGTTTTTGTGGGACAGAGCAAATATAGTGAATGTGAATATAGTCAAGTTTACTTTCACTTCCATATACATACTCTGTATCGTATTGTACATTGTACCTGTATATGTATATTGAAGTTTGGACCTTCATTGCATTCTAAAATTACAAGAGTATGAAACACCTCGATTGGGTTTTTTTATAGACTATTTAACTTTGTTAATACGTACTTCATTCACGGCGTCCCATCAATTCTGAAGTGAGGAGAAAACAAATGTACACAAAGAGGTGGGAAAAGTCCAGTTGAATTAAATTTATGTAATTTATGAACATTTCCACAGCATTAATGTCATATTTTCAGATTTTTTCACCTGTACACACACAGAGTAACTGTAACTTTTTCTTTTTTTTTACTATTTCTTTTACCTTTTGTACTACAACAACTACAGTTCAATAAAACCCAGCCGAACACAATACAGAATTCAGTGAATTCCCATGGCGTGAGTGCCATTGCATTTCCAGGTTTTCCTTACAGTGGTAATATCAAGTGTCAAATCCTTACTTCATACAGTTTACTTTAGTAAAATAAAACTGCTGCTGCAAGTAACCTTAAACGAAATTCTACCACAGACCTTGAAACATGAACAGTTGAATTAACTAAAATACGATAAGTCATCAGTATATTATTTCAACAGAAAAAAAACTCGTGCTAATGTTGATTAGACAAAGAAAGGGACAAACAACCAAAAACAAAATAAAGAATGCCAATTGTGAAGTCTGAGACTTTCTCTAACAGTTTGTTTTTCATTATTTTTTCCGTTTCCCCATCAGGGAAATCTTGTGGGTTCTCTCCTTTTCTTTTCTTTTCTCTTTCTTTTCCTGGTCGTTTTCGTTTTCGTTTTTGGTTTTTGGTTTCGGTTTCGGTCTTGGTTTGAATGTCACTAGTGAAAATGTTTGTGTATACAAATGTTTGTGTAGGTACAAACTTGGATAGTGTTGATGTTGATGATGATGGTGGTAAGCTGTGAGAGAATTGTGGGTGTATTTTCTAAAGGAAAAGGATCCATGTCTATCAGTCATTGTAAGAAGGTAGCCGACGTCCGTGATTAACGATAATAACTTATTTTCCCTCGTGTGTGTGTGTGTGTGTGTGGTGTGTGAATATATATAAGCAGTACAATCTCTTACATTTCCTTGGCCAGTGTGTTGTGTTGGGAGTTGGGAACCAGCACGTCCTTGTTGCCACGGCAGTTTCATTTCGCATTCGTAGTCGTATTGACTACCCGCTACTGACAATGAAGTGAAGGGAAAAGGAGCTCATAGCTACTCTCACTCACTCACACATTACAAAGGCCGTAGTCACCTCATTCCTCACTATTTTCTCAACGAGTGAACATGTACAATTCCATGTCGAACATGAACACACATGCATAGCCAGCCCTCCCAATTTGTATTTATAATGTAAATGTCTATGTCTATGAAAATGTGTGCATATATTTGGAAAACTCGACTCAACTCAACTCAACTCCACATCGAGTCCACGTAAACAAATGCAATTTATCCGGCTGAGTCGATAGTCGAATAGTTGAGCGGGCTCATTTCCCACAGTGATTGATGGCACACGGATAGCTTCGATCCTCTGTCACGGGGAAACAATGACATAGCACGGCAACACACAAAGCTGATTAAACCAGACCCAAACTCTCAACAACTTTCTCTCCTTCTCTCTCTCTCTCTCTTTCCCTCCTCTCATCAATATTCTTTGTTTACTCAAATCCCCAAAATCTTTCCTTTGCTTTTATCATCAAGAGGAAAACCTGAAGCAAATATCACAGTCACAGAGTTACGCAGCTCTCTCTCTCTCTGTCTTTCTCTCTCTCTAGCTCAAAACTTTTCTCTTTGAGAGTGCTTGCTCGTACAACGTAGTAGTGCACAGTGTGGGATATAAATATATGCATGTACATGCGTGGAAAGATAAAGACATGAAACACTTTCCCCATGGTGAATCCGGCAGAAGCCATAACCACATCGTACATACGATATGATATGATGAATCCACGCATACATAAATATGTATAGAGCGTAGTACAAAAGTGTATAATATATTTTAAAAAATGTAGATGCATATCCTTTCTCTTTCTCCCCCCTTTTCTCGCTCTCTCTCTCTCTCTCTCTTTCCCTCTCGTCTTTCTTTCAAGAGTCTCTCTTTATTTATTGGGAAAATCTCTGAGAATTCCAAACGAGATAAAATTCATATTCTGCTCTATCTTTTGGAATCAGATTAGAGGGAAACGGGGAAAGGAACAAGGAACAAGGAAGGAAAGGAAGGAGAAGAAGAAAGAAAGAGGAGGAGGAGGAAGAAGACGAAGACGAAGACGAAGAACAAATAGGGGGAACTGAGTCAAAAATCACAAATCAGCTATTTTGTAGGCAAATAGACACTGATTGTTAGTTTTATTACGTACATGGGCGCAGACACACAGTTTTCCGAATCGTTCTATTTGCTAAACCACATTCACATTCACAGTAGTAGTAGTTTTTGCTTTTTCCTACACACAGTCAAGCTGTAATGAATATTAATGAGATATAGTTAGGCCTGAATAGGTCCTTGAATATTTACTTCTTGAGGACACACACCGGCGAACACGTACAGTCACTCAGTTCAAACCCCTCGTCCATGAGTTTGCATTAATAACATACCAAAACAGAGAGAGAGAGAGAGAGTTTGAGGAGGAACTCCACACACACACGCACAAAAAACTCCCTTGATTTTATGCCCATAAAGGTTTTTTTCTTTTTCCGTCTGTTTGTACTACATTACTCATTACTTACTTGCTTTATTCATTGTGCAGAATCCAGAATCACATGTGTGCCTGTGTGTATAAAGAGAGAGAGAGAGAGAGATGGATTGAAAAGCATTATGACGGTTCATAGACATTGTGTACAAAACAAAGTACAAAGTACAAGGAAATAGGAAGTAGAAATAGGAAACAAAAGGGGCATTGAGAAGTATTTGAGGATATTTTGGCAAAAGGTTCTCTCTTTCCCTTTCTCTCTCTCTCTCGCTTCTTTTCCTTTAAACGTGAGGATTGTGTGAAGAGTACAAAAGAAAATAGGAATATCAACTAGAGTCTATGGGCCATCAGGACACGACAACGAGACTCTGGTGATGATGATGATGATGATGATGATGGTCGGGTCTGTTTGGTGGTGTGGTATGGCATGGCATGGCATGGCATGTCATGGTGTATGTAACATGTATTCCAACGATGAGAGAGAGAACAAAGTATGGCTATAATGTTGATGAAATGTGAACGGTTTGGGAATCTCTCTTTCTCTCTCTCTCTCTCCTTCTCTTGTGAACAACTGGGACAAAGAGAGGAACAAACGTTCTGTGTATATGTGTGGTGCTGGTGTCTATGTTGAGAAAATCTCTCGATTGATCTCTAGTCTTGGAAATTTCCATTCCATAGAAAACTCACTCCTCTCTTTCTCTCTCTCTCTCTCTCTCTCTCTCTCTCTCACTCTTTACTCGTTTTCATACTCATTCTCGTCCTCTTCGCTCAGTTGAGTCCAGCTTGTGGTCGGACGTTAATAGCTCTACATCCATGTACCGAGTGGATGTTGAATAGGGAATGGCGACTGCAGACAAGCACGCAGTCAGGCACACACAAAATAAATGATAAAAAGTCCTTTCAAAAAAAAAATATACATATATATATAGACACACTTTGTGCGTAATAGTTACTCATTTGGATTCTCATCGACAAATCCTCAAACCCTGAGCTTCTCCTACGACTACGGCTATTTTCAAAGCCATCCAAGATCCAACTGCTTGACCAAATGGAAATCATGAACCTAAATGAATAGCTTTTATATACTTTTTTTTTAACTCACAAAATCCCTTCAATAGATGTATGTATGTATGTTTTTCTCTATACTCTCTTTAGTTTTTTTCTCTATACGATATACAATTATATTATGTGGGTGCACAAACGACTCGTCAGTCAGTGAAAGCGATACAGAATACAGAAGAGAGAGAGACCGCGTACAGCAAAAATGGGAATAAAATCACCCATTGAATTGTAAAGAATGTGCAAAATCATTGGGAACTACTGAATAAGTCAAATCAGTTCTTTATTATGATTCATGAATAAATAATTCTCCTGTTAACACACACTGAGAGAAAGAGACGCCGCATTTTCCATGCAATATCTTTATAGACAGTTGAGTAACTTGAGTGTCGCTCCGTGCATAATTTTCTTCCTTTTATTAACCTTCACAAAGCCTTGGTTTCTCATTTCTTTCAATCTGTATCCAGATTTCCCAGGGATGTCACATTCACATGGATTTCCACAAGAAATACTAATGCCGTTTCCAATTTTCAAGGTCTTTCTCTATTTACACTCAGAGACGCATCGGAAGAAGGTAGAGAAAAAGTTATGAGGGAAGTGGAGTAATGTAAAATCGTAATGGGAAAGTGAGAGAGAGAGAGAGAGAGAGAGAGAGAATCTCTTTGAGTCTAGAATCGAATTTCTTAGTGTGGAGACAAGTGTAACTGTAAAAAAGTGTAACCTCAGCCATCCGTCTCATTATGGTAATTCTTTGAATTCCCCTTAAAATCTTTTCCAATTGATTCTACTATTCCACAGATGATTCTAATTCTATGATGAAGAGATGAAGAGTAGTCATTCATTCCACTTTGAGTTTCCTTCCTTTCCCAACCATCACCCACCGTTTCCTTTCACACATACTTATTTACAAATGTTTTCATTCTAATTAAAGGATACTGAAGCATTTTCCTGACGTACTTGACAGTTTTGTCTATGACATCAAAAAAACACTGATAGTTTTTATGCATTCACTCGGGTTTCTTAACGCCGACTTAAGTTAGACTACGACGTTCTCTTTCTCTTTGGGCTCATTATACAAAAGGGACTGACTGATTAAAAGTGAGTTGTCACATGGAGAGAGAGAGAGAGAAAGAGAGGTAAGATCGTAAAAGGTTTATTGAGGAGCTTGTGGATTTCCTTGTGAAAACACAAGTTGTTCTCGGAAAAGTTGTGAAAAGTTAATTCTCGGCATTGGGCTCAACTCCACGAACCTCAACTCTGAAACTAGGAAGAGAGAACGAGAGAGAGAGAAAGATTCAAAGAGAGTTTTGGGATTGGAGGTTGGAGGTTGAATCATGTTTGGTAAAGGTTGTTCAGGGGAAATATGAATTGAGCCGGGGAATGTTTGTGTGAGCTTAAGTAGAATTGACAATCTTTTATTTGGAAGGAGAAGGGCAAACAGGAGGCGTCTGAAAAGATCCAAAGAGAAAGAGAGGGAGAAGGAGAGAAGATAGAAGGAGGAAGGGAGAGACAAAGAGAGAAGATGCGATCCAATTTCCTCTGATAGTTCTACATCATGGTCGGTGTGTGATTTTTTAACGTGAGGCCAAAGCTAAGCAAAGAAAAAAGCAGTTAGTCTCTATCTGTCGTCTGTCTACCTATACATTATAACTTGAAGTATACATTCACGGGGATCCATGTTATTGAGGCTTGTAGGACACTGTCTTCCTCGTCCTCTACCTCGTCTTCGTCGGCAAAGACGGCAAGAAACCCAGAGAAGACAGAGACAGCGAGAGAGAGAGAGAAAGAAAGCAAAGAGAAAGACAGCAAAAAAAAAGAAAGTAAAGGCGTGAGGGAGAGTGTGGAAACGTCTCCATGTGTATTGTGTGTGTATACATGTGTATTTGTGTTTGAAGGAAAGTTTATACGGGGAGACGTTGAAGGAGAAGACGGAGGGACGACGACGAAGAAAGAGAAGGAGAGAAAGTAAAAAAAAGTACAAGAAGTAGAGGAAAAGGAGAAGTTGTGAAAAGGAGGAGAAGAAGAAAAAACACATCGATTTCTTATTGCTGAACCAGAGAGAGAGAGAAAGACACATCCGCGCATCGAAGACAAGCCCATTAATCTTTTATATGATTTTGTTGCGGAAAAACACACTTTCCCTTACTTTCAATATAAATGTCTTTTTTTGTCGAGCTTCCCGAGTCTGATTTATTATGTGGGACGTGGGGTCCAAATACTCGAAATTCAACAAAATTCATGTTCCTATTCGTGTTTCCAGGAGAGCGAGCGAGAGAAAAAGAAAGAAAAAACGACAAGGACAACTACTACACTCAACATACAGATACATACACGAAACTCTCTCTCTCTCTCTCCATGTACCTATGTATACTCTGTATAGCCATTGTACACACAACGACTATACTTTACAGCTACGACCAATCTACCTTCCCATATAACTCAAAACGACAAATACCTTCCAGCAAACAGCGATGAATGAGCCCACACACACACACACACACACACTCTTCCTCTCACTCTCTTTCTCTTTCTCACCCGTTTTTTCACCTTTCCTTATTCTTTATTTAAGTTTGTCAATGGGAAATGGGGAACCACATTGAGGAAACACAGTAAAGAATTGCATAAACATTTTTCAAGTATAAATATCTCGTTTTTTCTTGTTTACACTCAACTGTAGTCACCTTGTGTAGACAAGTCACTCCTTCTCCTCCATAACCCGTCTACCTACACACACACACACACTTACACAATGCATTCTCAACACATACCCACAGAGAGAAAGAAATTTCCCCTTTTCCTTTTCCTGTCGATGGCCTTAAAATAAATAAATACTTTTGGCAAACATGATTTTATGTATTTCCTCCGTATCTGTAAAGTGTATATGGATTGAGGGATGTTGTGGATATGTGGATTGGGAACGTACATACAAATGGAGAGACGTTCAAAGACACTGTGTCTCTGCCTGTGTGTGTGTGTGTGCACTCAATTCTTGAACATTTCTTCTTACAAAACATGTCTACAGGGTCGTTTATATACGTCACATTCTCAACCATCCCGTCGGGAACCAACTCGTTATCAAAGGTCTTTTTCCTTTAGCAGCCACGTGCCCTCTACACATATCAAAATGTATAGTGAATGAACCAACTCAACTCAACTCCCTCCACAGTCCCCAACAATCTTTGTCTGGATATGTATATATATATATATATTCGTTGTGGATGTAGAGAGAGAGAGAGAGAGTCCCCACGACCCCCTCCAAACTCAAACTCAAGCTCTTTTACCCTTCGACCTCGATCTTTTTCAAACACGGTTCATAGTCCAGCCAACAGCCAACATTTTCCTGTATGTATATCCACAGTTGAGTGATATTTTGCTACAGTATTTTCCTTTTGGACTCTCTCTCCCTCTTTTTCTCTAGTTGTAGCTCCTTATTTTAGTTCGTATTCGTTTTTTCGGCTATCTCTAGTGTTTGTGTGTGTGTGGATGGGGAAGGGGGGAGGGAGGGAGGGAGGGAACAGGGACGTGAGTGAATTTGAATCATTTCAAGTTGGATTTTCAAGGGAAATCTCAATGGAGAAAAGGCAAGTCAATTGAAAGTTGTATATATAACGAAGGTAGACAAATCAAGGAGGTGACGGTGAAAAATGGCTCATGGTGAAAGTATAAACGAGATAAGAGTCGAGAGTCTACCCGTAAATTTCAACCACCACCAAAGAGTCAACTGGAGAGGAGGGGAAATCAAGAATATATCAAATGATACATGAGTAAAAGAGAGAGAGAGAGAGAGAAAGAAAGAGTAAAAACGGTAAGTGGTAATGTGTGAGAGGTGAAAGTGGCCAAAAAGGAAATGAATGAAGGTGGCTGCCTGCCTGCCTGAGTTTTCTGCCTTATTCTAAGGATCTAAAGAGGAAGTGAAGAGAGAGAGAGAAAGAGAAAGAGAGAGAGAGAAAGAGAAAGAGAGAGAGAGTCCAGTGAACGTAACATAAGAGGCTCAAGCTAGACAGGAAGGAAAACTAATCGTAAAGGAGCCCAGGACGCGGGTGAACTGTAATCGTTGAAATCGATGCGCGACAGAAACTTGAACATCAAGCTAAACATTTGAAAGAAGAAGTTTTATTCTACTTTCTTTAAAAGCTTAGTCGCCCCCTGCCATCGTCCCTATTCTCCTCATTCCAACAGAACAGAACAGAAAGAGAGAGAGAGAGAGCGAGAGACTTACACATACTTCCTCGCCGCCTAACTCTTAAGTAGTTTTCAGAGGCGCCCAGAAATTCGTATGCCCATTTCCGACCATCCATCTGCACAGTTAACTTGTATTTTATTCCTATCCGAGTTATGTATCTTCCACACACATCTCCTTCCTTCATTCCATTCCATTCCTTTTCTACTACGCACATTCCTAGCTTTCCACTTTTTTTCGACGAGATTTCAAATTTCTTTTTGTACACAGCGAGAGAGAGAGAGGGAAAGAGAGAGCGAGACAGTAGTAGCATGTTTACATATATATGTACATCCACATACATCTGTATATACACATTTTATACAAGTTTCTTGCCTTTTTTTCTCGCTTTCTTTCCCTTTCTCTCGCTTTCCCTGTGTGATAAAGAAGAGAGTGTACATGTCTATGTATTGCTGTGTCAACGTTCTCGCTTTCTTTTTCTGTTCTGTGCCCTGGGAGTTTTTTCTCTTGTGAACTGTTGGCAACATTTTGTGAATCCTTTGTCAAGATTCTCAATCGAAAACTTTGCCACAAATTTAGTGGGTACAAAAACGAAGGTAGGTGCTGAGCTAGGGATGGTAAAGCTGAGCCGATATTTCTCTTTCTCTCTCTCGCTTTCCTTCACCTGCTCATAAAAACCTGCGCAATTCTTCTCGAAAAGAATCAAAGAAAGATTCAAAGAAACCCCGAATGTACATGTATTTATGAGTGTAGTTGGTGGAGCATAATATGTATACACTAGTGTAAACTGGTCAGACATACATTCTCCTTTCATTTGTTAACTTTTGTCCACAAAGCCAACCTCAACAAATCCCTTATGTAGCCATATCAATAACCATAACTTCCTCACAAAACTACTTCTCCTGTACAAACCTCAAACACCCACACACATTCACACACATACTCAGTTCATACTCACACACGAGCACATTCACCACATACACATAAAAACTCCACACTCCACACAGACTGAAAAGGAAAGGAAACGGAAACAAACAAGAGAAAAACAATAGAATTGGCAATCATTGAATCAAATGTCATTACTCAACAAAACGAGATAAATTAAATTACTCGTGCAGTCCCTTCTTGAATGCAAACTTTTACATTACAACACAATTACATTCTCCTGTGTGCATTGTTCATCCTCTCTCTCTCTCTCCTGTGTGCTTGTCTTATGTAAGCATTAGAAAAATTGAGAAGTGGAATTAATATCTGTGAGATGACAGACAAAAAAGAACGTACAAAATATGACTGGAGGCTTCAAGGAAATGCTGTAAAAGGAAAGATAAAAGAGAAGGAAAAGAAGGGGAAGGAAGAAAAAAGCAAGTAGTTATGGTGATGAGGCATTTAGAGACTTTTTGAGTGAGCAAAAAAAGGAAGGATATCGAATGAATGGCTGGAAGGAAAAGATGGACGTGAATTTACATGAGCAAGATGAAGAGAAAAAAAGGGAGAAAAATATGAAGGGGAAAGAGATAGAAAGAGGAAGGAGAAGGGAGGGAAAAGATTGAGTGGATGAATGGCCGGGTGAAAGTTCTCGTTGGTCGATGTGGATGTCGATAGGTGTCTGTGTGTAGAGAAGTTCACATGTGCGATAGGGATATAAATACACGACGTACATATATATATAACGGGACGGAGCGTAAGCAGAGGAACCTCAGAGATTGTCAATGCCGGTGGGTGATCTTCTTATGCAAATGGATGTCTAAACCGAGTAGATAAATGTATATAGGAAGGAGGAATAATTATGCGGGAAAGTGCACCAGGGAGATGGGGAAGAAAGAGAGAGAAAGTGAACGATGGACATTAGTCTGGTTTCATGTACTCATGGCAGGAAGCTAAACGAGACTTTACGGTGTGACATCACACTCGCTCTTTCTCTTTCTCTTTCCATCATCCTCCTCTTCTTCTTCTTCTTCTTCCTTTTCTTCTATATTTATCTCGTCTTTCTTTACAATGTAAAGTATGAGGAACGCTCGGCATCGTCATGGCCATGGCCGGCAGCAGGGTTGAATTCCTTCTCTTTTTTTTCCCTTTTACGGTTTCCCATGGAGAGTTCCCGAGTTCCTCGAGACCAGGGAATAAAAGCTTACAGCTGTGTGTACACAGAGAGAGAGGATGTATGTACAGTAAGCGGAGGAGGAAGACATTGTTTGATGGTGGATTTATATATGAGATGATCACACGGTGTGAGGGTTTTCGGAAGGGACATTAACGAGAATGACTATGAGATGTATAGGACGGATGATTCCGAGTGATGCACATTAATCATTCATTGATGAGAGGGAGCGGAGACAGAGGTTGGCGACACTTTACAACTCCAACTACTCGCCTTGGTGGTGTGTTGTTAGAATTGTGAGGAGAGTGGTGGTGGTGGTGGATGGTGGAGGGAGCAGAAGCTGAGAGGCAGAAGCAGAGGAGACGTGAGGAACTCTTAAGGAAAAAAACAAGCTCGTAACTTATAATAATCAGCCGAGCTCCTCTTTTTAAGTGTAAAATCCGTGAAAGTGTGAATTTACCAAGAACTTCTCACATGTCATAACGGAGAAGGAAAAAGACAGAAAGAAAAAGGGATTCTGGGGGAAGGGGAAAGAAGAAGAAGGAAAACGAGGTTTTATACACTCACATTATCACCTATCAAGAATCAAGACAGACTCCTATTTTTTACATGTATATATATATATATGTACACAAATATCTGTACCAAAATATGCACATATACACATGCTTAATCACAATCAAGGTCTGCTTAGTTTATACGCTCCTTTTTTGTACAAATATATTCACAAGGGAAAATAAGGAAAGGGAAAGAGCAACATCAACATCACCCGAAACGAGGAACTAAGCAACAATTTTCTCTGAGTGTGTGTATATATATATATATATATATAATGTGTCCATACTAATCCAAAGCAAATCTTTCTGTGGCATTTCCTCATACATACTTTACACTACTACTATGTATTTCCACTCTCTTTCCCTGTTTTTATGTAATGAATCGCCTTGTAAAAATAGTTAGCGTGCAAAATCTAAAACTTTTGTGGGGAATGAGAAAAAAAGACTCGAAAAAAAAACTAACGTGATTTATCCATTTATAGCATGTCTCTCCATTTTCAATCATTTTTATCTGACTAAGAAAAGAAGGCAGGAGTTTATACGGGAGGAGAGGGAGAGAGTGAGAAGGAGAGAAAGACGGTCGCTCCATATATGTAGCAATGGAATACAGAAAAATAATACATATCCGAAACACTGTGTTATGAATTTCCAAAATGAAAATTCCTCCCCCCTCCCCCCATCCTCCCCTCTCTTATTTCTATAGTGGCCTTTTTTTCTTCAATTCTCTTTCTCTCTCTCTTTTTCTTTCTTCGTCTCCGTCTTTAGTCTTCCTTTCCTGAGCGATCGATTTCCACGTTTTTATTCTTGTTCCCTTTTTTTTCAGATTCCCTTTTTTCCTCCAGGAAGAACTTTTTTTTTTTTTGCCTTCCCTCCCAAAAAAAACGAGTCCAAAAGAGCTTTTCTTAGGTGCCAAATAATTCATTTTTTTATCGAGGGGCTTCCTACAAGTTTTTTTTTTTTTTTTTTGTTTGAATTTCATTGGAAAAAAAGATGAGAGAAGACGATCTGGAGCGTTCCTCTCTTTTTTTTGTCTCTCTCTGGTTCTCTTTCTCTTTGACTGTATGTATTATAATATATTTCACCTAGTTCTTGAAACATGGGTTTTTATACTTTCACTTTGACCTCACTCCCTTCACCTCGGAGCATTCCAGAAGTATACATAAAATGTAGATTGAAACATGACTTGGACGTCTATCGGCATAACTTTTCTCGCTCGCTTGCCCCCCATTCCCTTCTGACTTGTCAGAGAATTTTTTAACAAAGCGTGAAAACATCTTTCAACAGGGTCATAGAAAGAAAAGAGAGAGAGAGAAGGAGCGGAAGAAAGTGAATGTATTTGTTGCGACGACTGTTCTTTTCCCTCTGTACATGCAAGCTGACGAGATGAAGAGAAAGAGAAGGAGAGAGAGAGAGAGGGCGAGAGTCCGTTAGCGGGAAATAGATATTGAGAATGGAGTGAGTGTCGGGGAGAGGGGACAGGCTGATAATGGACGTTGCTTTACTGGATTTAGCACCATTCACCATCATTCTAAAGATCATTCAGTGAAGGATTCACGGGAAGGTAGATGTGAGGACGATACGAGAGACCTGGGTCAGCTCAACTCAATATATCTTCTTTTCAGTCTTTCTCTCTCTCTCTCTCTGTCTTTCTCTCTGTACTTGTTTCACAAGACAGTACATAACACTGTTAGCTACATGGGTAAATTATGTTATCGCCCTCACTCGACAACCAGCTCCATCCTTTCCCTCTCTCTCTTTCTGCATTTTGGCCTTCCCATAGATTCTCCCGAGCACGTTTTGTTCCCTCTTTCTCTCTCTCTCTCTTTCTATTTTCTGTCCCTTTCTGTTTCTCTTTCCCTCTCTTTCTTTCTCTCTCTCTCTCTCTCTGATTTATGACGAGAATGAATTATACCGTTTAATATTTCGCATACCAAAATATATATTAGTGGAGCAAAACACAAATTAGTTTTCTCCGGCTCTCTGTCACCGTTATTAATGGTTCGTGGTGGTTCGGAAAAAGGGAACCAACGGACACTTTCCCTTGCTCTCTCTCTCTTGTCTCTCTCTTTCTTGCCATGATTTTGTGAAGGATAAAAAATGACATATTCTTCTGGGAAAACAAAACCACACCGGAAACACACAAGATGTTCACACTGTGAGCTGGAAGTTCCACACACAGAAAGTTAGTCGAGACACACACAGAGAGAGAGAGAGAGAAACGGGGAGAAAGTCAGGAGTAAAGCGAGGGGATTTAATCACACATCCCGCCCGAAAATAAGCCTCAAGCCACAGTATGACAAGGACGAAGAGTACCAGACAGAGAGGCAGTACGAGTACAAGTACGAGAACGAGAACGAGAACGATCATCATCACAATGAAAATGACATGGAAAACTAAAACGACAAGAACAGGGATTGCACACGAGTGTGTGTTGGTGTACGTCGAGGAGGAGAAGAAGAAGAGAACAAGGCGAAAAAGACAAGAGATTTTCATGACAGCCTATCCCGTTCTCTCGTACCCCCATCCTACCCAAAAGCTTTTAAATTAACACCTTGTAAGACATGGCCAAAAAAAAAAAAAGAAGGGGAAAGAAAGCTTAGCAACGTTTTCCTCTTTTCTCGTCCTATTAACCCAAGCACCCATATATAACTAACAAGGAGAGGAGCTGGAGAGAGAGAGAGAGAGAGCAAAGAAAAAAGATTTATTACTACACAAAAAATTGGAAAGAGCTCCATTTCTCTCACTTTCTCTTTCTCTCTTCTTCGAACCAGGTATGGTATAAACCAAACTCAACCAAACTCAACCAAACTCAACCAAACCACCTTCTTTCCATCTCTCTCACTCTCTCTCTCTCTCTTTCTGTCCATATTCCATACCTTTATTCGCTTAGTCTAACCAAATCCTAACCTTAGGAAACAAGCTGGGCTGTGTGATGTGGTAGGGTGTGGAGTGTATAAGTGATGTGATTTACATAAGAAAGAATGTTATCCCCCGGTAAAATCTATCGATTTCATATCCAACCGCCAACCTTTCCTCTCCCATTTTTTTCATTATCCACTTGATGTGTATAAGGACCGGGTGTGTGTGTGTGTGTATGCTGTGTATACATACAGAGAATGGCCTATGAAATTCATCTTGGATGCATATAATTACAGATAACCATCTCACTCTACCTCGTAGACAACTCATGTACAAGTAGAAGAGACTTTGCACAAGTTTTTTCCCCAACCACCACCACCATGAAAGTACCATGTACAGATATATACAGACAGATACAATGTTAGGTTAGTAGTGTCTATATCTGTGTATAGTCAGCCTTCCCTTTCCCTAATGTCCATGTAACGAAGTTGAAGTTGAAGTCGTGAACCATGAAAATGAATAGCAGCCATCCATGATCTATGAATACAAGGCCGTCTAATATTATACAATAATAACATGATGAGAATATAATGTGATGAGGATGAGAAGGAGACGACGGAGAGTTTTGGAGGTTTTGGTTCCAAGAGGAAAAAATGTTTTTTAATGAAAATACCAAGGAAAAGCTGGCGGATGAGCTCATGACACACATTTCCCACCATTCAACATGCATCATTTCTCTAAATGGTGTTGGGCCGGCCAAGTAAGAAACCAAGTCAGCTACATAGTCAAAATGAGTGAGAAGAGAGAGAGCGAGAGAGAGAGAGAAAAAATCGGATTTGAAGTCAAGTGGAATGGAGAAAGAGATGGAAATAATAATGTTTTTCTCAGGGTAATGCTGAATAATTGATCGGACCGTAGAAACTCATGGAAAGTCCCCAGCTACATTGCCATCCACCATTTCCAGCGTCTTATCCTATGAAGATGAAGAGGAAGAAGATGAGAAGGAAGAGGAAAAGAGGAGGGAAAAAAGCTATTCGTAATGTTACTCAATCTGCGTTAACAACCACATGATGACTCGATTTTTCCTCTCTCTTTCGGCTCCACTCCGTAATCAAGTACATGAGAGGAAGAGGGAAGGCAGTGAATTGGAAGTTTCGACGGCATGGCTATTACATTGTTCCAACACACATATACCACACAGAGGAAAAACCCTTTTGAAAGAAAGAGGAAGGAACCAAGAACGAGAAGGAAAAGAGAGAGGCAACAGTGAGAGAGAGAGGATGAAGAATACAGAGAAATCTTTGCCATATCCTCTACATCTACAAGTATTTTTCCACGTGTCTGCCAGTTCTGCCATGGACTTTTATTAGCTTTATATTGAGGGAACCGCCTTCTTTTTAGTTGGCTCAATACTTTTACTCTCTCTCTCTCTCTCCGTTCCATAATTTTTTCCCCTACATCCTACATTCTGCATTGAGATCGCGATCGAGATCAAGCCATGGTGAGGACTAGGAGAACGAAGAAGATGAAGGAGAGGGAGAAAGAGAAGGAAAACCACTTTTTTCCCTATACCATCTTGTCTACTTGAAAAAACGAGAGAATTTATGAGAATTTTTGCCACATTGTCCCATCTAATATTTTAGAGATAAAAGTCAAATGGTCTACTGGTGGAATTTATTATAGTTTTTGATCAAAGCTCCTTCCAATCATCTCAACTCCAAGAAGTGCTCAGAGCCGCACTTTCACTCAATCAGCTCACCAGTCCACCCCAAACAACCACATACACACTTATATGTACACATACAAACGATAGAACTTCACTATTTATATATCCACTCTATCCCTTTCCCACTTTTTTCTTCCAACTATCTTCAAATCTCAATGTTACCAATTCCCAATTCGCCCTTTCCTCTCTCGCTCTTTCTCTCTCTCTCCATCTTCCTCTGTTGAAAACACTCTTTGATTTATATAAAACCAAATACTCTCGTCCAACTGTCACCAACCTCGAATATCTTAAATCCCTCTCTTCCCCTTTCTCTTTCTATTTCACTGCCTTTCCTTGCACTCTGCACTTGCTGGGTGGAAATTCGGCAAGTGAAAGAGCGAGAAGTACATTTGAATAGTTTTGTTCCTCTCTCTTTTTCTCTCTCTCTCGTTCTTTCTTGGAATTCCCGTTTGCCCTTCTGAATCTTTTACTTTTTGCTTATAGCTTAATATGAGCAAGTATAAATCAGACGAGTATGAGCAATGTAATGTGAGAAATTTCCACATTTATACCATTAGCTGTGCTCGGGAGTTTTCATGACTGAGAACCTTCGCCTTCTCAAAATGCTGCTGCATCATAAAGTAGATATGGATATATATATATATATATCTATGTGAATGTGAATGCTGGTCATACAAATAAATATATAATGGAACCACAGAGACCGGTGGAAGCAGACCCAAACTCTTTACTCATCTCCTCATAAGCACACACACACACAGACTCACATACATGCACAAACACTTACAGTCATTCATTTCTGATCACCCGTTTCCCAAGCCTCCCAAGTGAAACTGAAAAAACCACCCACCTGAACGGGAAAACGTGCTCCGTTCAGTTCAGTTCGCGTTTTTTTTCTCTCGTTCAGAGATGGTCGATAGTAGTGGCTTAAAACTATAAGGGGGAAAAAGAAGTTGATGCTTTTTTCTATTTTCTATACGGATACGGATATGGATGAAGGATGTCTGAGGAATTCTCAAGAAGAACATAAATAAAGTCGCATGTACAATAAAGCCACTCGCAGAAGTCTTCAAGACAAGCTCAAGGAAAGCAGATCAAAGCTTCCCTCCGATGATGACTTCAAATTGAGTCTGTATAGAATAGAGGGAAACAAGAATGATACTTTATGAGAATTTTCTCCAGTTCTGCTGTTGAGAGTTTCCCCGCACTTTCTCTTCCTCGTTCTACTTTTTCCATTGAGTTTCGTTTCTTCCGTTTGACCCTCAACCGTTTCCATTTATCCATAGTCTAGTCTGTCTGGGCGGGTGGGTGGGTGGTATCGGTATCATCAGAGACAGAGAGGGAGAGAGAGAAAGAGAGAGAGTTGAGAGTTCACATGAAGGGAATGTCTACAGTGTATTGGGTATATAGGGAAAGAATAGAGTTGAAACGCATTGAAAGAGAAAAGACGGAAGCGGGCATTGTTTTTTCGCTAGTTTGTAAAAAAATAAGAGAGGGCGAGAACAGAAAAAAGGAAGGGAAAAGGGATTTGTCGAGATAAGCAGAGGGAACGAGAGAGAGAGAGAAGGAATCGGTGGAAAAAAAGACGAAAAAAGTGAATATCCGTAGTGGTGGGTGGGTGAGATGAGAAGAAAGGAAAGGAAAGGAGAGAGGAGTGCGAGGGAAGAAGAGGGAGGAAAGCTTAACAGTTGAATTCACTATTCATTTGCAGTGTGGACGTGCCAATCATCATCATGAAATTCAAATCCTTGTCGAAGCAAAGTGGCATTTTAAAAATCCTTGCTCCTGTGTGTGTAACTCATGTAATACTCTTACACACCTTTTCAAATCTTCTGGGGACTCAACTTTCTTCTCTCTCTCTCTCCCTTTACAAACTCTCAACTTTCCACTACTTTCACCTTCCTAAAACACATGTGTCTCTCCTACTTTTGGTCTTTTTCTTTTTCTTTTCCCTCTTATTCTTATTCGTATTCGTATACTACGACTTAGTTTCGGTGTTGGTCTTGGTCTTTGTCGTGGTTTGGCTTCCCCATAAACTCGTACGAATGCAAATAAAAGAATTTTCCCCCCTCTAGTTTGGTATACATATGAGAAAACTTGGAACTTGGGTGACTTGGAGAGCTTCACAGAGTGAGAGAAAGAAAGAGCGAGAGAAAACTCGCATCCCCCGTCCTCGATCCCATGTCCACAATCCGAAATCCAACAGAGGAATAAGACTTGAGGGGAAAGAGAAAAAGAAAGAGAGAGAGACAGAGAGGAAGAAAGAGAAGGAAACTCCTCGTCTTGCTTTTCTATTTCCGATACATAAATCACAGCCAAAAGAGTTTCTAATCTCTGGAAGGTCCTGAAAAACAATTGGATAGGTCTCGTTTTTGCCACTGCTGCGGACTCGCAATTGTTACGGCTCTTCTCCTTTCACTTTTCCTTCTTCAACTCTCCAACTCTTACATACTCCGACTCCTAGTTATAAATCAAAGAGTGCGAGAGAGGAAGCAAAAGACTTTCGAGTCTCTGTTTTAACTAGTAAGAACAGAGCGGTCGCATCCGCATCCGTGGCGGCCATGGGCCACATCAACAGAAAAGAAGTCCAAAGAGTGAAAGAGAGAGAAGAGAGAGAGAGTCAAAAGAAGGAGCTACGCCACTAGAGGCAAAGTTGAGAGTCAGCCAGTCATGCCAAAGGAACTCATCCCTATTTCTACTATTTATTATGTATATGTGAAGGCACATGTGTACGATATGTTTGTGTGTGTGTCTGTTTTTTCCCTGTATCATACGATAGTGCAGGCACTTGGATTGGTGAGAGGGTTGTTGTTGTCTGTCTGTGTATATGTGTGTTGGTGTTTGGTTTGAAAACTCTTTGTCTACGTATGACTATCCGTATATATATATGCGTATATTTTTGGGAGGCTGTGAGTCATATGCTGTTTGTACTTATGCTGACTGGCATCTCTCTCTCTCTCTTGTGCTCTTATGTAGTTGTTCCTGGCCTAGGGAGCACTACATCAAAATATAATATCTTTTGTTCATCCTAGCTTAAATGCATCTTCTTCACTCGTCTTTGTAATTCCGACGAAAGGGGAAAAGGAAACGAAACCTTTATTAAAAGCTTACAAGTAGCTACTGACGAGAGTGAGCGTCATCCTCATCCTCATCCTCGGTCGTCGTCGTCTATACTATACAGACAGAAGATAGAAGATAAACCTGACCGAATAAATCAAGATGAATCTTTTTTTTTCTCTAGTTTTTTCTTTTTTATTTTATCTCTCTCTCTCTCTTTCTCTCTCTCTCTCCCCACAACTTTCTACACATTTCTTTCTATACTCATCATCCTAAATCCGCATATGTCTCGACAATGTGTCTGTCCCTCAAGTTGAGGGTTGAGTTGAGAGACGAAGACGAAACGGGTAAAACTAAAGCAAACACAGTTACAGATACAGAATAGAGTCAAGCACCTTCCTCCTTTTTTATGCATATGTACATGGGCATAAATCAGAAAGACACGCAGAGATCCAGACAGTTTCTCAAACTCAAAAAAAAAAACTAAAAACAGATATACGTATATATACACACATTCAAACATGGAAACGCATGCACATATATCTACATACACATTCCAATTACCAACTTGAGATGTAAATGTGAAGCGCGTTGAATGGAGAAAAACTGAGGAGAGAGAGAGAGAGACTTGTTACCGAGAAAAATCCACACACTCAAGTACTTTGCACTTTTTATCAAGCGCTGTAGTCTGGCAAGAGAAAATTAGCCAACTTGGCATGTCTTTTATTGTGTAAGAGGAGTGAGAGAAGGTTCCATTTCTCTTCCCCCTCACTCTCTCTCTCTCTCTCTCTTTACCTCCTTACAATAATTCCTTCCTTATTTTACTCCTAACCCACTAGATACACACACACATGGCAATTTCTTTCCCGTCTATCTCTCTTACGACTTCAGTTCTCCCGGATATACATACACTATACAATAAGAAGGAGAATGGAAATGAAAGGAAAGTGTGTAGACTCTCTGGACGATGTAGACTTGGATTTGGATTTGGATGCAAGTTAGAGCTAAAACTGGTGCGGGTGTGCTGTGTGGTGTAGTGCAAAAGCGAAAATCAGACAGCCTTCTCATTTTATAGTTAGATCCCAAGAAACTCGGCGCCAAACGACGGGAGTACATATGAGGGAGAGACAGAGAGAAAGAGAGAAAGACGGATCGATTTCCCTATCAATTTCCCTATATACTCAAGCAGTAATTACAACTAACTTTGGAATTTTATGTACAGACAAAACTGGATACTGCCTCAGATAGAGTGAGAGTGAAAGAGAGCGAGAGAGCGAAAACGAGAGAGAGAGAAAGCTAAAGCAATCCAAAGCTTTTCCCCCTTCTCTCAATTTTCATAGCATTCTCTTTCTCTTTTTCTCTCTCTCTCTCTCGCTCCTCTCTTGCATGTACCACATAATAAAGTGAGGGCCCCCCAAAAAAACAGTTGAGAGCCTGCAAAAAAGAAATGAGAGAGAACGAACGAAAGGAGCGAGAGCTTGGAGTTTTTAGATGTTAAAGTCGACAGAGTGTGTACAGTAAACTTGATATGTATAAGAAAACCCACAAGAAAGGCAAGTCAAATCAAACGACGACTTTATTCGTTCGCTCTTTTTCTCTCGTTCTTTTCTCTTTTCCCCTCTCTTTTTCTCTCTCTCTTTCTCTCCATTCACTCTATTTCATTCTCTCTCCTCTCTCTCTCTCTTGACTTTTTAACTCGAGAGGAAAAACTTTATGAAATATCTTTGAAATAAATTTGGTAATTTGAGTATGGCCTGTTAATTATTTTGATGCAAATGACACGAGACAATAAAGCTCACAGTTAGTCAAAGTCGTCCATTTCCACACCAATTACCGAGCCCCGAGTGTTGATCCACATTCATTTTTACCCTCTCTCTCTCTTTCTCTCTCTCTCTCTCTCTCTCTCCAACTGGAAATACCATAGTTAAACCATAGTTTTTCAACTCAATTTATTGATCCTCAAGAAACTTGTGCTTTTTTTCTTCTTCTTCTCTTTCTCTTCCCCTCGTTTTTATTTTCATTTCCCATTTGACTACTCTGTATGTACTTGAGTGTGTGTGTTCATTTCATCTGCACAAACATCTCTACACACTAACCAACAGCTTGTTTTCA
Source organism: Gisinianus flammeolus (assembly GCA_034699125.1). Taxonomy (NCBI): domain Eukaryota; kingdom Metazoa; phylum Arthropoda; class Collembola; order Symphypleona; family Katiannidae; genus Gisinianus; species Gisinianus flammeolus. The sequence goes on from JAIUND010002367.1 coordinate 20,878, forward strand.
AAAATATAGGGACAAGAAGAGAGAAGAGAAAGAAAGAAAGAAAAAGAAAACTGTGTTGAGATTTACCAGAATTTCATTTCCCTTGTTCGGAATTGCAACTTTTTTTTTTGCCTATTTGACGCTGTTTCTTGGGACGCCGTCTGAGGTTCTGGGGAATTTCCTTCTTTTCCTAGTCATTATAATTGGAATGAGGAGAAACAATGAGTGATTCATCATACGTACTAGGCCATAGAAGTCAGCGCTTGTTTAAATTATGAGTTTGGAAGAAGAGAACGAGAGGAATGGAACATTTCAACCAGGAAACTCGTGTTCTTTTAACCCGAACCCTCCGAATAGTCTACAATAATCCGTATGGTTGAAAGCATTAGAAAGAGGGAACGAGAGAAAGCTTTCTTCGGAAGGATAAAACTAGGACTAGAAATACAGACGACGACGACGACCAATGTATCGTACGCACTATACACACTATAAAATGCGAGGGATACCGACGACTTAAGAAGAAACGACGCTTAAACTGCTCGCTTCAACTCCGAAAACAGAAATAAAATAGCCTTTCCCCCGTACCGGACTTAAATAGCAACTCTAATGCAATCACGACACTTGGCTTCAACGGAGACCACCACTAGATTTTTGTTCTTGTAGAAATAGAAATAGAAATAGAAAGAAGGGCAAAACAACTTGCTCATGCTTAAGATACGGTCAGCAGTCAGAGTCCGAGCAGACCAGACCAGACCAGAGATAAGATGAGATGAGATGAGAAAACGGAAGGGAAAGAGAAATAAGGGAAAGAAGCACCGACTATAAAATTGAACAAGAAAAAATCCGTCAGTTGCCATTTCAGTGGAACAAAAAAAACTTTCCCATTTACTAGGCTATTAAGAGGGCAAGTGATGGGAACAAGTTGAAAAGTCATGACACTTATGTACGTTGTCGCTTGGAAAAACTTGATGTTCTTCTCAACTCCGAGCTGCTTCCTTGGTTCTAAAATGTAATATGTACTTATATAAAAAAAACCAAGGAAACTTCGCCTTCGTCATCGTCATGAAGAATCAGATCCGAAGCCATCTGTCATGTTTCTTTTGATTTGTTCAAATTTCCATAGTTTCCATTAAATCCGGGAATAGGAAATCATGTCATGTTTCTCCCCGTTCTCCTTCCCACTCGCATACATACACACACACACACGGACATGTATATGCACACTTGATAAAAATTATTCAATTTATCATTCCGCTCCCTGTCATTCCACTCACTTTCTCTTACTCTCTCTCTCTCTCTCTATGTCTATTAAATGACGGAGAATTTTTTTTTTTTTTGGTGTGAAAAAAATTCACAGTTTTCATCAGTTTTCTGTAGTCGAGTCATTTCACTGGTGAATTTGAGAGTGGAGAATTCTTGGGGATTTCTCTGTGTGGATACAGAGACAGAGTGAAAGCTAATGTTGAGAGAGTAGTAGTAACTCATAGACTGTCTATTCTATCTGTATTCTGTCTGTTCGTGGGTACATACTGATACTTCCATGGAGTGGTGGAAGTACGTGTGTGATGAGTGTGAGGGAAAAAGTAGAGCTGGGTAGGGAATTCTCATGTCTTGTCTTTTTCTGGGGTTACGATTGGTCGTGAGGGGGGTGAAGGCGTGTATGTAATTTTAAGCAAAGACTTGTAATCTGTCAAAGTCTTTATAGATAGAGATAGAGAACTGGGAGAGTTTGTACGGTGTGTGACTTTACAGAGACAGAGTGAGAGTAGAGAAACTGGAAGATTTTTGCACTAATTGCTTATCGATTTTCCTCTCCACACAATCCATCAGTCATTTCAGTTATGTTGGAAGATTCTCTACATACACACGGAGAGGGAGAGAGAGACAGAGACAGAGAGAACATGATCAAATTGCGTGTCACTATACTGAGTGCTAAACAAATAGCCGGTCTTTCTCAAAGTCCAGAACTCGTCCAATGCTCCAATGCCACTTGAAGTAAACCTCACTACTTCCATTCGTATATACACACACACACACTTTTCCTGTACATGTGAAGGCCTCAAAAGAAACATCTCCATCCATCTACACCTGACGACTAACTCCGCGTCCACCATCTCTCTTCACAGTCGAGACAGACAAGAGAGAGCGAGACAGAGAGAGCGAGACAGAGAGAGCGAGACAGAGAGAGCGAGACAGAGAGAGCGAGACAGAGAGA
>JAIUND010002368.1:0-23066 GCA_034699125.1 Gisinianus flammeolus
TTATTCCGTATACTCGCTAAGCCGTAAAAATATTTTCAGTCCCCTGTGTGTATGGCTTGTCGAGAGTCGACTGTATAGGTAAGTATATAGGTAAGTATATAGTCGAGATTATTTGGAGTCGTACATATACTTTGTTAATTTTCTAATAAAGCAAAAAAATGATTTTAAAATAGGTATATATGGGAGTACTTACTACAAAATTGTTTCGCACAACAGGAGTTTTATTTTGAGCATTTTCACATGTTATTCTTGGTTATTTATAAAAAATTATTAGGCTTGCTTAACTAATTGAAATAACATTGCCAGTTGATAAAATTTCCATAAGAAATTCAAAGCGCACATGTGATAACTACGATAGGGACCTATTTTTATTATAATAAAAAAAGAAGACTTCAAGCAATAAGTTTAATAGATTTGGTTCGGTTATCAAGTCGGTTGTGAAATAGAAATACCAGTTAAAGTATATAATAATACTCTATAAATTGCTTTTGATCATTATGAAAGTACTTACGATTAGACATAAAGACTAAAGTTAATAATGGCTTCGATAAAGTCAAATTATTTGTTTAAGGATATTAGTAAAAGAGGAAAATAGAACACGGAAGTAAATGAATGATACCATTAAGTACTTAAATAAATAATATTTAAAAAGTCAAAATATAATTAGAAGAAAGGGGCAAAGCAATGTATTTTAGTATAAAAAAGGATACTGTTAATATAATTTATTATCTTGATTGAGTGAAATGTCGAAAGAGTAAATTATTTAGATTAAATTGTAAAAAGTAGTAAAAACTATTGAAAAATCCCATTTGTTTTATTCTCTTTTTCCTCAAACATATTACTATATTCACATAAATAAACTATACACTAATTTATAGATTTAATTTGACTGAAGAATGGAAAATTTACAAAGTCCACCATGATATATACTCACAACAATAATACATTGAACCTTAAGACCGTACACTAAATAACAATACTAATATTATTAGTGATATAATGATGATTCATAACAAAAAAACAAACACTTTCATCATTGTATACGCACATGGGTTAAAGATTTGAAAAGAAAAGCCACTTTGAATTACTTTCTTTTACTGTTGCTACATTCATAATAATAATTAGATTGATAGTTGTGTATTGTTTTCTGCATCATACATACTTTATAAATTGAAGACCGAAAAAACGGGGGGATGAGGAAGAATTGAGATTTCATGACTTTAGACAACACGACGTACTTCAAAGAATCGTCTTAAATAGTAAACTTGACCACCAGTCATTGCAACTAAAACAATCGCTTCGAAAACGGACCACATGAGGACACGAGAATTTGTTGATTCGTTAATTTTCCTATGAATTTTATCTCGAACTTCCATATATTCTTGTTCATGTTTCACTCCGACCAAGGCAGTAGACAGTTCTTTTATCATATCAGCAAGTTTGTTTGGATGAGCTAATGTTAAGAAAGTAGAAAATTTTCAAGCAGTGCTTTTTTTCGAGATAAATTTAACAGTTTAAGGCTCCGTCTAATCTACAAAAAGGATTCGTGTAAAAAATCTGGGTGAAATTCATCCAATACATATTGAACACGTCAATGATGGAGGGGTTTGGCTTATAAAATAGCCAATTCCCTGTGATCAATGACTTGTCTCCATTTCAGGCTTCATTGTCTTCTATTTGTAATACAATGTAAATGAATTCTACGAAATCTGCTTTTCATACTTTTTTAGGATTTTGAGTAAAATATCCTAAAATAACATACTCTACTCAAATTCCTTTCCATTCATTCCACACGAATCCTTATATTTACTTACATAGATTAGACTGACCCTTAATGTACAATACAAGTAAGTATTTATTTAAATGCATATTTATATATGAAATTTACCCTCTTCTGTGCCGGCCGCCGGAACGGGTTGAGGTTCACCAATATCCATTGAAAACATTACGCCTAAAAAAATGTCACATTATTATAAATAGAGATTTTTCCTGGGTTCAGTGTACACAGAGTACATACTACATACACACTTATGCATATGAATTAACAATTTCATTTATGGACCTTTGGGTGTCATTGTTGACATTTTGTTGCTGAAACAATACACGTATGCTCCAGTTTTAGCAGCAGCAAATGTTATTTTCCCATTACTTTCCCTTTCTCGTGTGATAATTTCTTCTTGATCTGGTCCAAGAACTCGTACATCAATATCCAGAAATCCACCTTCTATCACTTCAAACGTCAGACCTATAATACACCCATTATAGAAAATTAATTTAGAATTGAGATGACGATACATGTGTAAATTGTCATGTATAACATGTTAAGATCTTGCACTTGTATGAAAATGTTTCAAAATTAATACTACCAGTAGTCCCGGACGTATGTATAAACATAAAATTACATGTAAAATTAAAAAAGAAAGAAGTATATTAAGAATGTAATGCCGGCTTACCTAGTTTTGTCCCATTTTGAACTTTATCAAAAAAACATTCTTCAGCATGAGCATCTACCGTAATGAAATATGGCAGACAATGCCGATAAAGGGAGAAAAATATAACTAACAATAACTCTAAATGTCCCCTCATCCTGTAAATATATAAAAGATTAAGATTTAAAATTTAAAATACATTTGGCTATGCCTTCAAAAAAGAAATTAAATGTGCACACAATTTTCTCTTAGCTTGTACTCTCTTTCATGAATATTATTACTGCAACTCACCTGGTTTTTTCAATATTTCAGTATGGAAGTACTTAATTTAGGATTTACTGGGGGGTGGGGGGGATAGCAAATTTTGAGTGATTTGTGATTTTGCGAAATATTTTAATTTTCAATCATTTGACAGATGTTGAATATATAAGAAACACAGAGAATACACGTAGCAGATAGCAGTTTGGGTTCTGGTACTTTTTTTGGTATACCTTTACGAGCGACACAAAAATCCGTTGTGTCGCTGCAATCATATACCAAAAATGTGAAATGATTTTAATCGCGTAGTATAACAACAAGTTGCCAACATAAAATTTTCTCAAAATTTCAAGTTTAAAATAAATTACTTATTAATTAATTATCAGTACTCATAAGCTGCTTTACTAGAGAAGACATACCATGGCTGAGCAGTAAGATTTTAAATTGTTTCAGATATCATTCTTTTATCCTAGTGTGACAATAGTATTGTTAACGTTATAGTTCTTTTGAGGAAAAAAAACATTTCAAATATTTTTATCAGTCCTTTGTGTTTATAAAATACTATAACGTTGTATTTTAAACATGTGTTAGTTTGTGTGCATATAGTAGTATACTATTAGTAAAATATTTGTGTATCGTCATTCCAATTTTTACCTTGGAGTAAAATGATGAAACAATCATTTTGATTTTATTATATATCTAGAGAATCTTTGTCTCCTTCGTCAAAAAGTTCAACAAAGAAGGTCGTCATGAGTTCCCCATCGGGTGATGATGAAAAAAAGACAAGTCCAGAAACCCCACCTCCTTCGGAAGGAGCCTCATGGCAGGGTTGGTTCAGAAATCAATTGTCAACTGCTACAGAAAGGTCAACAGGTAAAGAGAAAAAAAAGAGAAATCTCTACATGTAGGGATATGTATAATAATTATTAATGATATATTATTCAGTGCATCAATTTATGGGTTTTTGAAAATATAAATCTATATGTATAGTATATATAGTATATATTATAATTATACAATATAATTCAATCAAATAATCACGGTTTTTGTATATGTATGGAATTTACAGAAATGTTCAACTATTTGAAGCAAGATTTGTCTGAATTCACTGAAACCGTGACAGAAGCAGGAAGGGATCTTAAAGACAAGTTAAAATTGGAAGACACTGCAAAAATTGTTGTGAATTCAGTTGGGACAAAAGCTAATATCATTTTGGAGCAAATGTCAACCATTTTTGGAATCGCTCCCGATGATGATGATGATGATGAGGAATATGTCGTTGGACGGCCTACACCAAGAACTCGTGTCAGAGTAAGAGTTTTCTAAAATTATTCTTTATTTTGAAATGACGTTGTATACATGTATAGGCTTTTATAGTATGTGACATAAGAGCCTCTACAAATACATGTACTTCAATCATTTTGGAATCATTTTTAAAAATCATACATTTTTCTGTGTTATGTATAGGCGAAAATCTACACAATGTCCTATGATGATTCCTTGTTTCTGGAAGATCCAAAAGACCTTGAAGATTATGAAAGATGGATGGCACATTTTGATTTAGAAGAAGAAAATGAAGAGACCGTAAATTTGCTTGCACATAACCAATTCCTTCAAGACCAAGTTAGTTTTTCACCATATATTAATACTTTTAATTTTCATATGGATGATTCCTAAACAAATGTTCAAAATTAAAATTTGTAACATCAAAATAACATTCAATTTGCAGTATACGAAACTTGTTCCAAGTAAAGTCTCCCATTTGGTCTTCTGGCATAGGTTTTACTGTAAGTCATCATAAATTATGATTCACAATACTTAGTCATTAAAAATAATAATAAGGTTTGTAGACTACAAACTTTGTAGTCTGTATACGCATGAAGAAAAACATGTCGACTAATATGTTTCTAATTTTCATGTATTTTACTTTACAGTTCTAGTTCATTTAATGACAGAGGCAGAGAAAGAAAAGCAACTGAAACACGCTGCTTGTGTCCAACCAGTGTCTTCTACGGCAAATCAAAATGTATCGGAATCTGAAGTAAATACCCAAGCGGATACCCTTAGTAAGTAACCACAAAATGACTCGCACTTCCTCAAAGTAGTTTCTTTCGTTAATAATAATAATAATAATATGTTTTGAATTTTGGCAATCAAAACAAAGAATTGAAAAAGTCTCGTAGTTTGTAGTACAAACTTTGTACATTAAATGTATTGGTTTGCCATTGTCATGTCTTTCATGTACCAACTAAAAATTGTAACAACGTCATTAGACATTGCACATTGTATCAACCAATTCTAGTTTACTGCTACTTCAACGTGTCATAATGATATATGTACATGGACTATCTACGTCTTTACTCAGCAAACTACATATTCTACCATCACACTGAATCTCCATGCATTCACAGCTGAATGAATTTTTATGGTGTCAATGTTAGTTTAGAAGGGGTCTTTGTACATTGCATATTTTCAATATATACACAAAATACACATACACAAGTGTGATAATCCATTGACTCGTATGTATTTTATTGCATTAGCTTTATTATAGCAATTATTAAATACAAACTACGCATGTTCTCAAATTGCATGTGTTGTAATAAATGGTATATACATACCGTTTAGTAGTTTACTTACAACCATTAAAGTATACATGCTTTAATGGTTGTAAACTATTAAATGTATAGTACAAACTACAGCATTCTACAAAGTATGTCTCTTTTGATTGACATTCGTCGTTTTGTCTATAAAAAGTATAGTCTGCAGTTTTTCAGCGGTTTAGTTTTATTTTAAAAACTTTTTCGATTGATTTCTTAGAAGGCGAAATAAAACGACGATTAAAATTATGATACTGAATCTTTACACATGTATTTGTAGTTTCATAGCAAACCTTTTTGTTTCATTTGTTATTAAATTTGCACTTAGCCTCTATTTCGTTTTCTGCAAGTTTCACAAGAAAAACTACTCAATTATCTTTCTATATCTTAAACTAAAACAATTACATTGTAGCTAAAAATCATGCAAGAGTGTGATTGTCAGTATTCTATTTAAAAAAAGTAGCGATATTTCCTTTTTGTTCGAGTTCTCCTCTTTGTAGAGGTTTTTGCTGTTAAAGAGAAAGGATTTTTGAGGTTTTTGGTCACAAAAAAGCTGAATAACTGTTACAGTGTTTGAAAAAATATTAATGTCTTTGGGGAGAATCTTAAGTTGTAAGGTGATGTGGAGACTGAGAGTTGAGGTTTGAGGATATTGATATTAGTGCATACGTGTATAACACATACATGGTTGAAATGAGAGGTATTTGTGTTAAAAACCGCAGTGAGTTCTTTTCTCATCACATGATTGATGCAGTTGCTTGAGGTTTTCTTTTCTTGTTTCCTAATCTCAATTTGTTTTCCACTGATTAAGAAGAATTATTCAGTTCTCTATGGATTTGACTACCTGAACTTTTACTATCAAAAATTAGTTGGGAAAAAATCATTTCCTTTGAGACTCATTCATGCCGCCAACACGACACATTTACATATTTTTGTACGAACTTGGTATAGATCTATACATGTATCTATACATGTTCGATATAGTTTGATGGGTCGTTTGATTTGAAAGTGTACAATATGGTCTGCTTAATGATTTTCTTTTAGTTGGAGATCAAGGATTAGTCGAGATATCTGAAGATGATCAAAGGCGTCTATTGGCAGAGTACGAAGAAGAGATGAAGAAAAATGATGAAGATTCAGGCCGAAATAGTCGTCGTTCAAGTGGTAATTAAACATATACCTATATACTTGTATCTACATAAACACGTTAATCGTTGTCAGTACCGACAAATATTTCACCCACTTTACAATCTAGGATAATTGTTTCATTTGTATATAAATGCTTCATACAAAGTGACTCTCTTTTTTTCCCTTTGATTCTACAGGACCTTTGTCTTCGTCATCCTCAAGCTCGTTTGCCTTTGTGACACATGACACCTCGAACGACGAAACTCGAATAGAATAAAAGCGTAAATGTAATATTTTATGTGAATTGTTAATGTTACGATTACAAATTACGACCAATGGATTTTGACACAAAAAACAACAAACAGAAACAATTTTTACATTTTGAAAACCATATAAAGATTGTTATTCTACGCGCAAGTCAATCAAATCGAAATTTTCAGCTTAATTCTTTTTATTAAAAAATTCAACAAGTATCTACGTATGCATGTATCGATATTATATATATATATGTGAATTATTTTGAAGTATAGCGATAATAATATATAAAAAACAAAACTAAAAAAAGCAGCGTTCAAAATTAATCGTAGGCAACAACTTTTTTACCTTTGTTGTCTCAACTAAATTATGAAGAGAAAAATTGTGTAAAATATGTAAAAAGTAAAAATAGTTTAATTAACAATAAGTATACATACATAATATATAAGTAGCTCTACATATAATTATAATATGTAATTCTTATACTTGTAAATGATAATGTACTACTGCACGAGTGCCTTGTATTGTGGAAAGCGTTCCATAATTTTATACATTCAATATTTTCAAATAAAAAACCCAGTCGCATTACTCTTATTGTACCAAAAAAAAATATTCAAGTCCAAGTATGTACCATCTGTGCATTTAATTAAACTGATATTATATTAGACATCCATTCATTGTTGACTCGGATTACAAAAAATGGTTTTAAAGATTTTGGTGGTGTACTTTGCGGCTTCTTGTCATTGTTGAGGTGGAAAACACACAGATTGGTGAATAAGAACCGGGTTATGATGATGTTTAGATCCCTTTCTTTATTCTTTTTGTACAACCTCAAATAATTAGATTTCTTCACACCTTGAGACTTGAGTGTGTGTGCCTGTGTGCGTAGGGTATATATCAGTAGATGCACAAATGTGTGAGAGAGGGGAATATAATAGAGGAAGTAGGGCATCATCGCTTCACTTTACTGCACATCATGGATGGGTACCTTGCTATTTTCATTTCAGTTGTTGTTGAGCATCTGGCTTGAGAGGAACATTGAGAACTATAGTGCTTTTTACTTTTCCCTATCTATCTGTCTATCTTTACTTATTGCAACAAGTACAAGTAGGGTTTTGGTTTCATCTATTTACGTTTTACTATACATGTACGTGTAATAGTAGTGAGTGAGTTTTTTTCAGTGTTAAAGGGAATCTTTATCAAGTATTTGATAGTGCTGTGTAATTGATTGATTTCAATCCCAATTACGGAAATACAATACAAATGCGTGTGATCAATGTGAAGTTTGTGTGATTTTGAAATATAGGGGGAAAGGGGAAATGGAAATTCCTCATATTCTTCTCAAATTAATCAATTGTTAGGTCACGACACACACAGAAAGTTACAAGAGGGTTAAATCCTTCTATAGTTGTTTTCTAATCCGGGTAAAAACCAATTAATGTCTGTGCGATGAGGAAAACCAACCGGGTTACAACTGGATGGCTTGGACACGTACTCACGGTTTTAGCCGTCATCATCTTTGTAAGTACACAATCATAAGTATGTATAACAACAATAAGTATAACATATTTGTTCAAGTTGAAATGTTAGAACGGACGGAATTCTAAAATATTTGCACATTTCTTTTACTTATTGGGTATTGAAATACATCAATTCACCTACATTTAAATTACAAACGTTTATTGACATGTTTTGACATTACAAATTGTATATCATGACATGACAAATTAAAATTCACCATTTTATACAAAGGAAACTTGAATGGATGTGTAGTAGTATAGTTAAAATGGTAGACGAGTTTAATTATTAGTCAGAGGAAATTGCATAAAAAATTCTAGCAATTTGATTTCACTGCACGTGGACATTAAACGGGGCATAAAAAGACTTGTGAACCAAAAACAAAATCAGAGATTAACCCAGACCTATATGCAAAATGGTGCTTTGTTTTAGTAAAATAATAATAAATTAAACGTTTCAATATGGATATCTGTATCTGCCTACTCAAGTTGTTTATCCTACACACTTCAGTGAGGTTGAAAAGGGGATATGATATGAGACCTAAACTAAAGTCAGTACATATACATATTTAAAATAAAGGATATTTTACTTCATGATAGGTATATGTAGTTCAGTTTTGCTACCTACCTATACTGCTTTTGCTCATTTCTCATTTGTGAGCCCTCATTTCACAGCTTTTACGAAAGAACGGAAGTTGGTTCGTTGGCCATGCTTCCGTTCTTTTTTCCATGTGAATTTCAATGTCATAGTCATGAGGATGATGATGGACGAGTAGAATATTATTGTTGTGAGTTCTCTCTCTCTCTCTCTCTCGTTCTCTTCACTGACCATTGCGTACCTATATAATATTTTTCCTATTATACCTACAGTAATATTATTATAACTCCTTTTTTTATGATTTCAGTTGGTCGGTTGTATCGTCATTGGTTATGTTTCTTGGACATTATCGACATCCGTGTCAATACAAAAATTCCAGTCTGGTACATTGGTAAGTAGCCAACTTTTAATTTTTATATATACCTAAGTATATCGTATACATTTGTGAACATAAAAATATAAACAAATAATATCATTTTTCTTTCCTTCTTACTTTTCTCAACTCACCATCCCATTTTATCCCGTGTCTTCTCAATAAATGAGAAGACACACATACACGCTTGCTTGAAATTAAAACAATATAAGTTAATTGCTATTAATTATGACATCCGCCATGGTTTTATTCTAACAATATCCATCACCCATGTACTCACAATTAACCCCACAATTAAGGAGTGTCCATCCCATTTCCATGTATTTAAACGAATTTCAATTTTACGCTACTTTCCTATATAAACTATGTATATAACTCATGATTTGTTTCTGGCTTCACCCAATTACCCATTTTAATACGCTTATCAACCTTGACTAAATTCCTGGGAGTTTCAGAGATTTCCATGATGAGAACACAAAAACACGCATCTCCACTACACGAGTTTTCAATTCTATGGTATATTTCAATCGTTTCCTACATTTTTGCCAATTGATAACTAATAACGATGAAAGAGAGAGAACACGCAGTAACGTTGTCTTATCCGAGATATTTATATTTACATACTTATATTCCGGACACGAATTTTGATAAAGTTGTACACTGCCCAGTGGGCGAAAGAAACCTCTTGAGCGTTAGATGTTTTAAGGTTAAAACCTTGTAAAACCATGTGGAATTTTGTCATAGTTAGTAGATTATGGGTTAATAGGTGAAGCAACTAGACAAATACAATTAACCCTTCGCCTCACTCAGACAGGATAAATATATCAAAAAGTGTGTATAGAGTCAACCATGATAATGATGAGTCCTGAATCTTTTGGTGCATTCCATAAGCACCCAGTTACATTTAGTTAATAACAAAGACAGACACTCATTCAAGATTTAACATGCTCATGATGAAGGTGGACGATATACGGGCAAAAGTATACTTATACGATATACACGCATGTGAATGTGAAGTATACTTGAAACACTTTGTTAAACTTATTAAATTATTTACGGAAATTGTAGAATTACTCTGACGGGCTTGAGATTTAATCCTTGTTCAGACGTATAAAATATCTGTGGAAGTTTGAGATGGAAAAAGTAGGAATTACGAAGAGAGAGAGAGAGAGAGAGAGAGATTGCACTCACCCATCTTCCATTAGCAGTTTGGATCTTTTGTAGAACTAAGGAGATGTTACGCTGAGTAATTGAGAGGCGAACGTTTTAGTTTTCATATACGATTTTATCTCTCCGCTGCTGTATACTAAGATAATCTGAGTGGTAGTCGAGTCAAGTCAAAGTCATCACGAATAGCTATACGTCTCTTACGATGTTTAGTGTAGTAAATAGTATAGTAAATCCTCTCACTAATTGTACCTAATCGCTAATGGCAGTTCATAAACGAAGGCACACATTCAAATCTAGAAAAGACTGAAACGATGTGTCCGTTCTCCATTCTTATTTTGTCACTTTGAAATTATCTTTGATGTGGTCCACTGTCATTAGTTACTTACCTACTTGTGGGATGAGTATTCAAAAGTACTTACCACCTATATGTGAGTGTGAGTAGACTGAAATCCTTTGCATATGAGTAATCATCTCACAATTATCTAAAGATTCTCAAATAAATGTGCTATATAAAACATTAAAAACGGATTTGTGAATAGATGTTGACGCTGAAGGGGCGCAAATGTGTGTGTGTCTTTCTATTATCCGTCGCATCTCAACTTTATAGTTTATACCTAACATTTTCCTTTATTTTTCATTCAAAATTTGACATTTCAAAGCCCTTAATCCATATTTCAAGTCGTATATATACACATATATGCTTTCCATTTAATATCAAATGAAGCATGAGGATTGCCGTTGCTAAACAAAGACATTTTAAGGAAATGGAAAGTATACAACAGTATATAGTGGATAATTATCCCTAAAGAGTCTATTTTGTTCATCTGTAATTATAACTCATAAGTCAACTATTTAATTCATTTTACATAACAGATTTATTTTGGACATGAACTTTCTTCTGTCCAACTTTAAAAGATTCTTCAACTCCAAACAACAGTCATGAAAAAGGGAATGGATAATAACTATTGGCAATTAAATTGAATTACATACTCATAATTACCGGCAGTATACAAACTATAATGATGAAAATTGAAAGCCTATTAACGCACGTAAAAGTGTATGTACATGGGCAAAAAATCTTATTCTATTTGTAAATGAACAAAGGAGAGGAACAAATTACAAATAGGGAAAACTTGCACTCTTTCAACAACATCTCTTGAAAAATGTAGTGGATGTACTTAGAAATGTAATAAGAAACTGCCAAAGATGTATTGTTAGATAACATAAAGACTTGGATAAGAACAAAGTGGAGATATACTCAAGCACATTTTTTTTAAAGATTTTTCACGGCAAGTAGAGCACACGGACCTTTCAATTTTCAATATACTCTACCTATACTCAAGAAAACATGTAACGCACAAAAATGTAAGGTAAATGAAATGTTTTATCTGTACTACAGATTCTGTAGTGAATAGAAATCAGACTATAATTTTATATAGATCAACTTGATAAGCATGTATTGACAAGTTTGAAGATTTTGCTCGAAGTTTTTTGATATTGTTCAAGAAAATATTGAAAACCGGAAGAGAATGTTTATTTTTTTGATCAGAATTCAGTTCAAGTAAGTATATGGTCGTCAGGTCGTCACATTTTCAACACTGTGGCCATTTTAATGAGGTTGTCAATCCAAGTCCATTAAATTTATGCGGCACACAAAGGAGAGAGACAAATATACTTACACATTAGGTGTTATTAGCTATAGTTATTACATTTTCATGCATGCTTATAATATAATTTTGACAGTGATGACAGTCATTACAAAACACAAAAGACTGGGAAAAAAATTTGTGAGTCTCCCATAACAAAGAATTCACAAGCAATCATATGTGTCGGGCATGCCGCATTACTTTCAGAAAGATTCACTTGAAATTGATCTTCAATCAAATCTGTACAGAAATAGGTTTTGCTTCATTGTCATGCATTTTCTAGGAGATCATCCAACTGTTTTGTACGTAGGTACAATAATATTCAATTACTTTTACACGAAATATACGTAGAATTTCAATAACCCCGCAGTATTCAGTCTTAATTCACATTGAATTTAATTAGGTATGCATTTTTTATCAGAGTCGTATGGTAAAAGTGGGAATAGAGTTCAACGTGAACGTTAATAAACTTTTGCGTGTGTATTTCCATTTCCTTCATTTAATGTGCCTACAAATATAGGAAAATGTTTCCTTTTTTTGGAGTCTACTCATATATTTTCTCATTAGTAATCAAATATTACTTAATTTAACGTGACGTCATGTAAAATTTCGAGTCTCATTTTATGCCTCATTCATTATGCAAACGAAGTTTTCCAAAAATCTTACGCCTTTGTGGCAGGTAATTTTAATGACAAGAATTTCCTTTATTCCAAGTATCTCTTTCGTCTCATCTGCCCCATTCCATAACGACCGAAATGGGAATTTAAATTACTTAAAATTACACTTTACACACGCCTATGTAGGTATCGGCAGTAAAATTTGTGCATTTTGTGTATACTGCAACGTCCATGTCCATATACAGGTATATATGTACGTCTATGACAACAAGTGGGTTTTTTAGTAAAAATACGTTTTTTCTTTGTATATACGTATGCTGTTCAAAAATGAATTTGCTGTGCTTTCCTTTCATTGCCTATCATTGTTTGTAGCTTTTTACCTTTTTTTTAAGGTTAAAGTTTTACATGTGTGAAGGTGTACAGAAAAATTCACACACTTTTATTTTTATAGTTTGCCGTTTAAAAGTTCTCAGTCTCAACTTGAGACTCTCAAGAATAAATTGTGCAAACAAGGCGTTACAAAAAATCTCAAGAAAAACTTTTGTTTAATAATTTCCAGTTCCACTACTACGATGAATTTGATTGTCTGGATCCCCGTAGCTTATTGCTTTGGCTTTAATAACTATAGCGAACGATACCTAAAAAACCTAATTAGATTTGCTGCCAATTATCATAAGATTCAATGAAAAACCTAGATGGAATGATTACCGAATGTTTAATTCTGACTCAATTTAAATTGTCGAACAGGTACTGACGTACATTGTGATTGGGATTGGATTCGCATTATTCTTCACTGGCCTAGTTGGATGGGTAGCAGGAGCAGCCTCCGCTCCATGCTTCATTAGACTGGTAAACAAACTCGTCTCACATCAAATCAAATCAATTTAATCCACTTACATTCACTCACAAACACCACGATTCTTTTTCTGTATTAGACAAACAAACAACCTGTAATGTAAACAGTAAACACGAGCAAAAAATTAAACGTTAAAGTACAAGCCATAATTTCAACTTTCTCAAGTGTATACGTAAAATACATAGGCACACCTATATGTAAAACGACAGAAAAAAGGGACATACGAGCGAGACTTTTCTTTGACCTTTTATACGCCTCTTGCCTCTTCACATTTTTATGTCTCTGATTTTCCATAACTAATTTGATTGTCCTTAAAACCCTTTCAATTCAATGGCCTAAACTAAACAGAAGTCTCTGAATAGGCCATAAAAAATTTCAATTTAAAATCCATTCACTTATTTATCAGAGCTAGAAAAAATAGCAGTCTATAAACAAGAATCCGTTTACCTCCGTTTCCGAACTCTGTTGTCATAAATTTGTAAAGTAGAGGACTGTGTTTATATGTAGATATAGGGTGAAAAAATATTCGAAGACGTAGCAAAGTTAAATGTAGAAATAAATTGAAAATTTACTAGATTTACATATGTGGTAAAATATTGAGACGAGTTTTTTGAGAGAAAGCTTTACAAGTTCAATTTTTTTCCTTTTGCCTCTTGAATTGGGTACCTTTATATTTAATCTGCATTTTTTCAATTTGTTTACTTTCTACAGTATATAATTTCCGGTCATATTTCCATTTATTACACATTACATGATTCAATACACCAAATATAAGAGTATAGAGCGTGAAAACTGAAAATACTTCAGTATCTGTTGATTTTGATGCGCATACATATGTACATATATACATTTCATGCATCATGCACTCTAAAAAAACCTTACAATTCAATTACGACCATATACTGAATGATTGCCGAGAAGAAAAAATAAGTCTAATTTTGTTTCCCTTTTTTTATCCTTTTATGAATTTAACAAATTACGACGAGCTCATTTTGCTACTCTTTCTCCGTTTCACTGCTGCTATAGAAAGAAACACGTTTTTCGTGTGTCATTTGTTTCTGTCTATATTCATCAAAATTTGTCTATAGAATATACATATAGTGGTGTTTACATTTGTTGACGTTATAAAAAACATGTAATGTAAATTTGATGAAAATAATTTGTCTTTTCAGTTTATCGTGATGGTGGTGGTGAGCATAACTTCAGCAATTGGAGGAATTCTGGCTCTACAAATTATTCGAGTGGAGGTATAAAAATTTAAATATACAATATTCCATCCTCCTCTCTCTATATAAACTCTATATATTATAGAGTCTCATAATTAAATTAGTCGTGTAACAAATCAAATTATTAAATTCACCACATCATTACTCGTCGGATTCACATATACAGCATGATCGTAGGAATTATAGAAAATTAAATTAAATGATACGTACAGAGAAGGATTAAGTATAAGGATGCAGGGAGAAATCAGGCATGCATTTTCCCTCTTCATCTCTATATAAGTACATTACAGATATTACACATGTCTTTTTGCTAATTTCATTTGGTAAAAGAGCTTTGTAGAAGAAAATTTCTTGAAATCCATCAGTTGATTTCCACCATTCTGGTGATTTGATAGTTTAGCCATGATACACTCACAATCAGTCAGAAATTTCTAATCCGCATGAGCATGAGGGGAATCAGTAATACTGATTCAGTATATATAAGATGAGTCCTGAAGGATTTTTACCGGCAAAGTCTATTAAGTCAATGATTTCATCTCATTACAATGGGGATTCTGTAAGGAAAAACGTATATACACATACACATAGAAACATGCACAGTTTAAATATGACATTGCACATGCAAATCTCAATATAAATACGTCGAGTTTTAAGTCTTAAGACACGAGAGAGACTTTGAATGTTGACTGTGATTCTGAAATGGAATTCGATTCAATGTGTCGTGAAAATGGTGTATACTTAGGTATACAGTTTTTTTACTCTTTTTCTCTCCTTGTTTTTTACACTCGACAATTTACCATGCATGCAATTGCGCATGTGATACTGCAAAGCAACTCTTTTCGCAATTACTCACACGTTACTTACAAAGACTCAACTCTAACTTTCAACAACTCCTGACAACAAACAACGACAAAGACGACGACGACAACAACAACAACAGCAGAAAAGTACAGACAACGACAAAAAACAGCGACAAAATGAAGAGGAAGATTAACCTCCATTTTTTCCTGTTACCTGTGTGTGTGTGTGTGTCTGTGTTTAGTTTACCTGTACTTTATATACATGTGTGTAGTTTTTTCTCCCAAGTATTGTTAACTAGCTGTTATTTTATTTTATATGACTTTCTTATTCACTTATTTTTTCTACTACGGCTTAAAAGCGTACGTTTGGTGCTTAACATTTAATGCTCCTTGTAAGAACATTGAAAATCGTCATTACTAATTACTTTACCCTGGACTTGTAATGTACAAATGACATATTACAAGTGTACAGGACATGAGGAACTTTCAATATCATCATAAACAATAATAAGACGTGAAAACGAAAACACGGATTTTACTTTCATTGAGGCCAGTCACTTGAGCTTACTTTTGATTTTGATAATTTGTTCCTATACGAGTCCAAGCCTTTTAAATTTTCAATGATTAACACGATTAAATATGAGAGATGTCAATGAGCCATGAGCCAGGGCTGAGCAAGTTTTTTTTAAAAATATATACGGATAATATTTGAAATTGTTCAAGTAGATATAATGAGAGAGAATGCATCAAATTCATAATGTGTGACATTTTACTTCTCACCAGGAATATCTAACCAATTTTGTGTATGTACCTATGTGAAATATACATACCTACTTAAAACGTCGTCTCGAGGAATTAGAATTGCACATGTTGAAAAGGAGTAGAGGAAAAAAATGTTGGCTGAATCTATACTCCTATACATTTCATCATTGTTGTTTCAATTCCATTTGCATATGTACAGATTTTGTAACTTTCACTTGGGCTTCTGTCTATACGATACATGTTTGTTTCCTTTGCGTTGTTTTCCATACCATGAGCAAATGAACCCACCCGTAAAACGGAACAGAACCTAGAGACTTCTGATTTATTATGACCCCAATGATGACCATTTTGTAATCGGATTTTACTTTAAACCCCATCATGATGTTTTTTGAACGAGATAGAAAATCTGTGTGTCACTGCGATTGAGACGACCATAAACATTTATTAACATTTATTAACATTTATTAACATTTATTAACATGTACACATCTTCAATTTAACAGCATGAATCTCAGTAGGTTTTGCTTGTATGTATCAGTATATATAAATTGTGAATGCCGGTTACGGTTACAGTTTTTCCCTGCATGAGCAGATATGAATGAATTTTCTCAATGTAAATTACAACGTGTACAATTAGAAATTACACAAATACACTCACACACACACACAAATGTAAAAAGGACTTTCGCTTGTCCTTTGAGCCAACAGACAGATGTGTGTGTGCGTGTATTATAGTTCCCAAATAAATCCTGATGATGATCATGCTCAAGTGAAATCTCTAGAGGAACTCTTTTTAATTTAATCTAATAACGTTTGTAGTTTGATTGTGGATACACACGAGGCATGGGAATGAGAATTGAGAGTGGGAATATAGAAAACAAATGTTGACAATTTACAAGAGTATATACAATTCAAGAAATAATTTACTATTGCGTTTGCATCTCTTTTCAGTTCGACGACATCCTTCGCTTTGCATGGATGGAAGCAAATCAACAAACAAGAAATTTTATTCAGTCTTCGGTAAGCAAATACAAACGAAACACAATTGTAGATATTACACGAACAGTTGAAACACAACTTTTGACAAATGAAATGAAATGAAAAGGACAAAAGGTATACAGAAAGTCGAGTTGAAAATGTAAAAGTGTAGAAATTTAAGTTAAGAACTATACAAAGATATATTGAATGATTGAATGTATATCTGTAACAAGTTTACTAATTGTTCAGACAATCTATACATACTTGATTCTATTATCTCTACAATTTATTTATAATGACGCTGTGTGTATGCACAAACAAAATCAGAGGACATAGAAATTTGGGAATTTAATGAAAATCCGCGATTTTTTCTTTTGTTTTCGTTGACACTGCTCATTTTCAACTAACCGCAAGTAAAAGTGTCTTCCGTTCCGGCTCTTTAAAAGGATTATTTTCCATTCTCACCAAACTCATGTAAGATTATGTTGATGTTTATTTCTGTTTCAGTTGAGATGTTGCGGTTTCATGGGCCCAAGGGAATTTGCAAATAACAATTACCACATGGATTTATCCTGCTACGAAATATTCTCTTCTCAGGAAAAACGCTTGAAACTTGTAAGCATTTTTCAGTTTCATTTTTATTTTATCATTTTACAGTTTTGAAGCAAAAATCGCATTTTTCAGTTTTCAGTTTTCAGTCGTTATTTAGTCAGAAAAGTTGGAAAGGGACTAATATTTTGAAATACCTATAGAGTTGAACCTTTTCAGTTGTTGATCTTCTGGTGACAGTGTATTTGTTCGAGAAATCAGAAAGCAAATATACTCGTATAGAGCTCCAAAGGGCAATACAATTGAAAAAAGAGTACGCAAAGGCTATATGACTTCGCAAAATATTTATAATTGAATGGGAAAGTGGAAACTCATAGGGAATTATTCATGATGTATTTCCTGTCAGTTCTGTTGAAAGTAGTAGACAGAGACTATAATTTTGTCTACTTTTTCTTCCGCTCATTATATCGTTCAAATTGTTGTCTTTTGTTATTGCTGTTATGTTGTTTTCTTGTGGTCCTTATAATGTATAGGGAAGATGGTCGATTGAAGCGTGAGAACAACACGTATAGATATGAACAAGAAAATTTTGTATTCATCCAAATGATAATTGCTCAAGTATAAGATAATTGAACAATAAAGACGTGTTCTCGAGGATTTATTCCTTTTTTTATGGCATTTTATTAACACGCAATGAAAGCAAGAAGAACTGGAATATGATTGTGTGTAAATTTATCTCATAAACTGCTAAAATTGAACTTTAGCAGTTACTCCTTGGGTCATTAGCAATGAAGACTTTTAATATCTTTTTTTTGTTGCAAATTTGCAGGACAGTTGCGGACGTGAATTATCTAATTGGTTTGACACGAATAAATCCATATGGGTGTCAATGATCGTGGCCCTTGGTTTCGTTCAGATTCTGGCCGTCGTCATAGCTGCCTTCAGTCTTCATTTTTTAGCCAAAAAGGGAAAATCTGGAAGAAACGAGTCGAGGAGCTCATCTAATCGGCAATTGTATGATGACTCTGACAATACAAGTGAATTTAGAGATTCCTTATAATAAAAAACAATGTTAAGTTTATGTAGAATGTATAATCTATATATATATTGATTGTACTCTGTGTGATGCCATGTATTTTTACGATTTTTTTAAATGTAATATGTGTATTTTGTATGATTTTGGAATTTGGGAACTGGTTAAATATACTGTTCTGTGCTTGTAAATATATGGGAACGTATGTGTTTGTGTATTGTTTTGTTTTTTTATCCATATATATATTAAAAAAATACCTGCATAATATTATTTTGTTAATGATATTATATTTACAACATGATATTCATGATAACGAATGTTCTTGATACAACTACAAGCTTTTCTTTTTACCAATTTATTATTTCGTCATGTTTACGTACTAAGACTCAATGTTTTTTATCGGAATTTTTTAGTAAAAGTGGACTCATACATACTAATAAAGAATCAATAAATGTGTGACAAATATGTATGTGCTCAACACATTAATAATATATGCTGACGTTCTTATTTACATAAAACATGCCACTCATATTATTAATTATAATGGTATTCTGCAAACCAAAGTTGAAAATAAAACAAATTCATAACGATATATAACATTGTGAATATATACAGAGCTTGTATACAATTCTCTTGGCACAATTCTCTGGCCCTTGTACTTTTCTTTTACAAGGGAGAAAAATGTGCAACATGTAGAGGACCCGGGGGCAAAAATGGGCCAGGGGCAAAAGTGGGCCACTCCGTAAAAGTTAAATAGCAATCAAACTAATGGAGGTGGAAGAGTGACGTCCACATGTTTTTTGTAGCTGAGGAGATCCTGAATCATAATGTAGAAGAAATTTTGGTGGTGAAGGTCAAATGACCACTGCCCGAGTGACCTGAACAATACGGACACAAAGAGAATTGAAAACAAAGTGTTCTCTCGTGTGAGTGCTCAGGCCACTTTAAAAAAAATCCTATTTCCGGTTTCAACATTCCGATGGATGTGAATTCTTTTTTAATCGTAACCTAACGAACCAAATTACTCTGCAAAAAATTATCACTTACGAGGGTCAACATCTTCACTACTTTTTTTTGGGGGTGGCCCATTTTTGCCCCACATACCGGTTTTGGACCCCGTTTTTCAATGGGTCATAACAGGTCAATGTAGTTGAGTTGGACCAAAAAACCAAATCAACGAAATAATGGTTTAGTTATGCTCTTTCGAATGACACCTACTCCACATTTGTCCGATTTTCCGTTTTCGCGTAATTTTCACAAATGCCAGTGGCCCATTTTTGCCCCCGGGTCCTCTATTTATAAGCTTTTAAAACACACCTTTCATTTTTTGTACGGAATTAGAATTCAAACTGTCGGGAAATCATATTGCAGGTTTATTTAGTAATAGATTGAGAAGAATTTTCAACTGCCCCTTGTAATTAAAACGCATGCTTAGCATAATGTCCTTCTCATGCTGATTTCTACAATGTTCTGAAGTTAAATTTTACTCGGTAGTCTCATTAATAGTAGTTTTTTCGGCAGTTTTTATAGGTGACTAAATAAACGATGAGAGTTGAAAGTCCACAAACAACCTCAAAAATTTGTAAAATTTACTAGCAGATTCCTGGTTACAATGTAAAAATAAAAGTTAACAAATGACAAGCAAATAAGCAGAGAAACGGATCGTGAGTTATCAAAAAACTAAACAAGTCATTATTTTTCCTATTTAAGTAAAATGAAAATAGTTCTAGCATTCTTGTTCGATTTTAATATATCTACAGTCATGACCAAATACCTACGTGAAAAAATAAGTACTACCTAATAATCTTTATGAGATGGGTCTTCATTCAATTACTCAAAAATATAATTTAAGAAATTTTACATGTTGACAACTGAGCTGGCTGAAGAATTGATAGTTAGCTCATAGCAAAGCCATAGCAAGATTTCCTTTTTTTTAAAACCAATAATTTAAAAGTAATCTCAAATACGTGATTGACTATTATTGGATTATTACATATCCTACCTTGTCTGTACTTACTACTCATTAGTCATTACAGTGTATAGTGGGAGAAACCGGCTAAGGCCACAAGCGTATTTATATATTTATTATAGCCTACAAAGTTGACTCTCTGTATTCATTGGAAAAAAATAAAAAGAGAGAGTTATACATTCCAAAGCAAAGGCCTAACTGAAGTTACTTTTATACTTAAAATTATACAAACTTGAGTAGAATTCCTTATTTTAGAAATCCCTCAATACTTTGAAATGAATACTTTGAAATAGGGAGTGTAATTAATTATTACCATCTCACTTATGTAAAAGTATATATATAAGAACAATGTATCTTGAAAACTCAGACCAAAAGATTTGCTGGGCCACTTTTTTTCCCTGGCCAAGCTTCTTTCGCATATTTCTTTTTTCTTGGCTCGTCGACTAATGCTAAGACTGGAAGTGGAGGAACTATGGGCTGCAATATGGGTTGAGGTTCTTCTACAGTTATTTCTATAGCTGGAGCTGGATTTGGTAGACTAAATCCAAGCTTTGTTGAGAGTGACGTAAAGAAGTTCGGTATGAGTGATGAACTTTGATGGTGAGAATATTCATCAGGAAGATCGTCATACAGATTTGCTACTCGAGGAACAAAATGTTTTGCGGCGGGATTAGGTACAAGTCCAGAATCCAATTTAGGTCTCTGTAACAAAATATTCTCATAATTAGTACTTTACAAATAATCCTGATATCCTAATTTCTCTAATTATAGAACACATACTTTTGCAGAGGGAATGACGGTAGTTTGAACGAGATTCCGGAAACGTCCTATGGATGGATCAATATCTTCCGGGTTTATGATTTCTTCCTCTTCATTAAAAGTGACTCCTTTTCTTTTTCGCGTTTTCGAATTTGCTAGACCTCTCTTATTGTCATCGACTATACCCAGCATGGAAATCCTTCGATTGTGTGCTGTATTAAACTCGGTTAAGTTCTGTACGAACGTTACATTAAACATTAGAATTCCATTTAAAAGTATATACCTATACAATTTGTCAGCTTAAAAAAATATAACATTTAATGTACATCAAGTTCGGAATCCGTTTCTGGTAGACCCAAAAGAGCTCCTTCACTATCCAGAGACGATTTTTCTAGTTCATCCATTATTGGGCGAGGTACCACTGTTGGTGGTCGTTGCCTCATCACATATTGCCTCGTCGAAGCTCCGAAATGAAACATACCTAAATAAATTATATTCTTGAAATTTACATGCTACTTATCTTGTATTTGTTTGATTTATATCCAAATATCGACGTTTATTATTAAGGACGTACTGTCAATTGGAAGCTGAGTTGGTTTTTTTGAGTCTAGCCGAAGCCTCCCAATATAAGTTCCATGTGCTATAAAAATCAGTGTATGATTTCAATGAAGGATGAAAAACTTTAGTTATCATATAAACAAGAGAACTTACTACTTCCCAAGTCAATCAGAAATGATCTATCTAGGTGTTTATGGTACACGAGAGCTGCGTGAATTCTTGAGCATGATGCGTGATCAATACAAAAATCGTTAAGTTGAGGATTTCGGCCGAATAAGTAGCACTTTTTCTCGTCAATCATAAGTTTCTAAATCCCAAATACAAATCAGAAATGCAATTTGTATAGACATGTATATTTATAGTTTTTATACAAAACATAGTAATTCTGAACAATTCATTTGTGTTTGTGATGGTTTACTAATGGTTTACCTGAACAAGTTTTTCTCCTTTTAGTACGTCAAGATGAAGACCCACAGGAGGTTTGGCAGCCCTAATGAGAAGAATTTTAAGTATTCAGAACCGATAAAAATAAGAGCATTTCAACAACATTTTTAGTAAGCATTTACCTTGCTCAATTTGACAAAATTTAAGAAAACAGAACTTTAAAATATAGAAGTTCTTACCATTTCGGTACATCTTTTTCAACACTAGAAAAGCCTGACATACTGAATTGCTGACATGTGACAGTGAAACTGTTTATCTCTCACTCAAAGTCGACAAGTTGTTGTATGCTTTAAGTTTATTTACAGTTTCGAAATTTCCAAATACTTTTAGACCGACTTCCATTCGCAATGAACAATTGATTTCAGTTTGAAATTTTCTGCGCGCGTGGCGGAAAGCCTGACATTTCGAAAAAAGAAAAATTAAGAGAAGAGCAACTCCAGCTCTTAAGTAAAACTGAAAAATTGAAGTATTTTTGATTTGCATGAAATTCCATACACAGCTTCCTTACACCAAGTGATAATTATTGGCAGTTGACATTTTT
>JAIUND010002369.1:0-23047 GCA_034699125.1 Gisinianus flammeolus
CAGAGCAGGTCAACTCGGACAAACGAAATTAAGGAAAATAATTATAGTTCGTTTTTGAACTTAACAGACGATATGCAATTAATTACAGTCATCATCATTACCATTACCCACATCACATGAAATCATAAATGAAAACCCAGTTCATTACGCAAAGAGCTATATATTTTTATTATTTTATTCAATTAATTTTAATAGTTGGGACCATCATTTTCTATATATCGGGACGCAAAAACAAAATAAGTTCTTTTTCACCCGGCAAAGGAATGGCGTGATCCTATATACCGTATGTATAAATTGTAATAGAACCCCGGGCCGGCTATATATATATAGAACCCTTATGTCTGCAGAGACTAAAACCTGCGCCCATGTCAAATACATTGTCGTACATACATTTAATTCTCAAACGTTCCCCACTGGGGTTCTATAAGATTTTCCGATACAACCCCCCCCCCCCTCTGTGGGGTTCTATTACAGTCTATATACGGTATATATAGTATTCCTCTAGGTATACCGAAGAGCAAAGGTACCACATAATGACGTGCTGCGCATTATCCATCACATGTTCTGACATTTCCAGAAGTTAGCGGTCAATTTCACATGTGGAAATGTCAAAAATATATTGTTGGAAATCCACAAAGCGCATCTACATTATCGTCTGTTAAGTTCACAAACGAACTATAAGGATTTTACTTAATTTGCGGAAATGCTATTTATACTACTGCGTCCGTCTTTGTGGGTAAAATTGTGAAAAAATTCAGGGTGACAAAAAATGTCATGGCAGACAATAATGTCGAAGGGCCCAAAAGCCCCATCTCCAGCCATTTGACCTTTGGCAGCAGGTCAACGAAATTAAGGAAAATAATTATAGTTCCTTTGTGAACTTAACAGACGATATGATTTCCTATGGATTCCCGGTTCAAAATATGTAATAGATTTCCAAAGATTTCCATCACATTTCCACAGATTTGACCGTATATGGAATATATGTGGACACTTTTGTTGAGAAGCTTCTCAAATCCGTACACTGCATGTGGATATCAGAATGAGAATGAGAATGAGGAGGAACAACTCACACACAACACACACACACACGCGATCACAATCAGAATGATGACATCCTGCCCTGCGTGTGGACAAGACAAAAGGAAGAGGCAAAGCGTGACTATACAATTAAAATTAATGTACAGAGAAAATTTACAATACAAATTGGTCTTGTTTCTACATTTAATACAATCAAGACGATATATACGATTGAATTTTGAATTGGAATTGCGTGCACAACTTTGTTTATTATTATTATTGTTATAAAGTTACGGTGTGTGTGCATGGACGATTGAGATTGAGTGCATGCTGTGAAAAGAAACACACACATGCAGAGAGAGAAAGAGAGTTATGGAGATGGGACTTTGTGTATTACGATAAGATATATGATCAATGTGATGGGAAAATCTACTTGTTCTATATATATTATGTGAATGTGAGCATCCGGTCCCCACTCGGCAACAACAACTATATCGAATATATACATATACTGATGTGTGTGGATGAAAAGAAACATAAGAAGCAAATAGATGAAATGATGAAATGGACGTGGACATATAAACACAAAAGGAAGAAACTTTTAATCTCACAGCATACACACAATTGACAATTAATTACATTGTTGTTTTGCGATTAAAAAGTACACACAAGTTCATTCAGTTTCACAGCGCACAGCTCCTTTTTGTTTGCCTTCCGCGCTCAAGTTCCATACTGTATTTTTTGTATATTGTCAAATCGTCAATATTGTGTGCAATTGCAATTGGAATATTGTGCGATTTAGCTCGCAACAAAAAAAAACAGAACACAATGTGGTTTGAATATATATCTGCACAGACACATATAATAATAGATATTCATAATTTGGAATTTATATAGGAATTTTTGGACAACTGTTCTGTGAGTTAACAATATATATTGACAATTGTGGGCTTTTTTAATGGTGATTGTGCTGTGTGTTTGTGTGATTGAGAAATGACGACATTGAGCACGATAACTTGGACTCTCCAGCAAACGCTGGCTCTGTTGGTCCTCGTGGCCATTTTGCGAGTTTTAGGGAAACGACGACGACAACGACAGCACTCTATTTTAAAACGCCCGCCAGGTGGTTCTCATTTCTTATAGTCAAATCATCCACATATATTTTCAAATAATTTGTAATTGAATTTGAGGAATTTTGAATGTACAAAAAACGCAATTGTAAAGTGTGCGCAAAATGAAATCATGTTGTTTTTGTTGTGGCTACCCGGCTGCTTTTTATAGTTGGGCAAAATGGGTGGTTTTTTTGGGGGGGGCAACAAAAATGGCAAATTATTGGGCAAAGTAGGTTTTCTGGGGTTTTTTGGGGCAAAAGGGGGAGTTTTGGGGGTCACCATCTGTCGTATGTAAGAGTTTAAAAAAACCATATGGGGTGCCCTAGTAAAGTCACCATTTTACCCAAACCCCCCATTTTGCCCTTAAAAAACCCCAAGTGGGCTGCAAATATAATTAAAACAAACCCGGAGCAGAAGACCAACTCTGCATGTGTGTGGTTGTTAATTATTTTGTTGAGATTGAGAAATTCAAATGTGCGTGGGATGAATGCATTATTTTTCCTTTATTTATTTATTTATTTAGGTCCGGTGGGGTTCCCACTGATTGGCTGCTTGTCCACATTCATCCGCTATAAATCCGTGAGGGACTTTGCCAGGGCCATGTCCGCTCAATATGGGTCAGTTGTGAGTGTGGACATGGGCCCTTCCAGTAGGATCGTCCTCATTTCTCAACTCCACACCGTCAAAGACGCGCTCAAACATAAGAATTTCCAGTCCCGCCCAGCCATTCCAAGTTATCAAGTTCGAGGGACCGGAAGTGGTCAGCCGGAAGGTTTGTCATTTAATGGAGGGCGGAAATGGCAAGAGCAGCGTCGATTCACCCTCAAGTATATTTGAATTGTTAATATATGTATATCAAACTAATATCGTCTGTTAAGTTCAAAAAAGGTCGATAATCGTTTGGCCCCCGACGTAGCATATGCGTATGCATACAATGTGTATTCACCCTCTGGGGCCAAATGATTATCGTCCTTTTTTGAACTTAACAGACGATATGTAAGATATCAACTCCGTTGGAGTGAAAACCCACACATTATGTGAGCACAGAGCTTCCGAGACAGCTTTTTTGTGTGGCCAAGTATATCTATAAATTTCAGTTTTTTTGTTTTCCTTTCAGAACACTCAAGGATTTCGGCTTTGGGAAAACTTGTATCGAGTCCATGATCGCTCGTGGAGCTCAACAAGTCGTCAACCATTTAAAGTATCTATATATGAAGTTGTGGATAAGAAAACCCGCCACATACCAGTATCTATATAGAAGTCGAGATATTTGAGTTTTCCTTTTGGCCGCTTTGGCGCCGTCGGCGTTTCTCGATGATTTTTTGTAATTAAAAAAATCACAAGAAAGAAATCGTCATATATTTTGTTTGAATTCAAAACTATATATAAACTTTATAAATTAATTAAAAATATTTGCAATTTTTTTACAAATTCATAACTGTTTGCATATAAAATAGCCAATGTTTTTGTGCATATTAATATGCAAAAAAGTGAAAATTGGTATGTGGCGGGTTTTCTTATCCACAACTTCATATACACACACAGTGTAAAAAAACCTCAAAAAAACTCTCTAATGGAGGGAAACCAACGGGGGGCCGCCGTTGGTTTCAATTCCACAATTCAATTTTAAATTGGAGAAAATTGCCAACAATATAAATATATATGGAGTCGTCCATACGAAAAGGGACCAAAGACTATATACTACTACTTTTTAGAAGCCGAGATATTGACAATATTTTTACACACTTCTAATTTTTTGCATAACATATAGGCCATGTTTTTCTACACATATACTAATATGCAAAAAAAAAAATGAAAAGTAGTCTTCGGTCCCTTTTCGTATGGACGACTCCATGTACTAAAAATGTCAATCTATATATATATCGTTCAGAAATCAAATGGAAAAGCCCGTGAATCCGGAGCGTGTGATTTCTCTGGCTCTACACACGGCCATCCTCAAAATCCTGACGGGGATTACCAAGGATTTGGATGATCCGGATTTGGAAACCATTTGCTCAGATTTCTCCGGGTATATATTAATTTCAATAATTCAAATAAAAAACCAAACAATTTCTCCACTATAAATATGTATAATATGTATTTTAAAGATTTAAAGCCCTAAACATAAAAATATATAGATAATTCGAATTTCCCACCCACAAATGTGTTTTTTTATAATTTAAATGATAATTTCTGATAAAAATATTTATATTTATAGTGGGGACAAAATAATTTTTTCCGAGAAGCTCTCCGCCCCTCACAATTTGCTCCCATTTGTAGCCCGCTGGTTCCCGCGCTTGAGTGGTTTTAATAAAATCAGATCCGCCTTCCGATTGGCTCACGAGCGAACACAATCAGTAATTGATGAACACAAACGGACGAGAGATCCTTCCACCACTCCGCGGGATTTCATTGACAAATATTTAACGAAAATTGAGGAGACTTTAGATCCCCGTGACGGATTTTTTGGCGAGGAAGGAGGTTTTTTGAAATTATACCTATATCTATATATCGTCTGTTAAGTTCACAAAGGAACTATAACGATTTTCCTTAATTTGCGGAAATGCGACGACTGCGTCCGTCTTTGTGGGTAAAATTGTGAAAAAATTCAGGGTGACAGAAAAAGTCATGGCCGACAATAATGTCGAAGGATCCACAGCTCAATCTCCAGCCATTTGACCTTTGGAGCAGGCCAACGAAATTAAGGAAAATAATTATAGTTCCTTTATGAACTTAACAGACGATATGTATATAAAAAAATATCTCATCTTTTCCATGTTTTTGGCTGGCGGGATTTCTTTTGGATTTGATTGATTTGTTTTGTCTTTTGTCAATTGTCAAATTCAAAATGTATATATATAGAAAAAAACCTGAATGCCACATTGGTGGATTTATTTGGCGGGGCCTCGGAAACGGGTAGTTTGACCCTTTGTTTTACTTTACTCCTCCTCTGTCATCATCCAGAGGTCAAAAGAAGGCTCCATGAGGAAATTGACAGGGTCATCGGGAGGGACAAAACGCCCAGTTTGAGTGACCGGCCAAAGTGAGTTGAAGCTATAACACACACACACACAGAGTTTCGTCATATTTTTTGTACTCCTGAAAATGGTTTGTTGTTTTTGTTGTTATTCACGTTTCTATCTATATATATATTAGCCTGCCGTACACGGAGGCCGTCATGTCGGAAATCCTCCGTCTCCATTCCATCATTCATTTTGCCCTGCCTCATTTGGTGACGGTGGACACAGAGTTCAAAGGTCATTTCCTTCAGGAGGGCACGATTTTACTGCCATGGCTGTATGGGGTGCATCACGATGAGTCTTATTGGGGAGCGGACGCGGGTGAATTTAAACCTGAAAGATTCCTCAAGACGATGACACGTCTTTTGGATGGAAGCGTGAGCGTGAACGTGAGCTTCAACCGGGAGAAAATCCTGATTCCTTTTGGTTCGGGTCATCGATCTTGCCCAGGAGAGTCCCTCGGCCGCATGAATTTCTTCATTTACTTGACCTGTATGATGCAACAGCTGGATTTTCATTTCGTCCCCGGTCAACCCCGGCCATCCATGGAGCTTAATGAAGGCCTCGTCCTCTCACCCAAACCCTTCAAACTCATCTTCACCCCCAGAAATCCATCCACAATTCCTTGAGCGTATCAATTTTATATTATATATCGTCTGTTAAGTTCACAAACGAACTATAACGATTTTCCTTAATTTGCGGAAATGCTCCTACTGCGTCCGTCTTTGTGGATAAAATTGTGAAAAAATTCAGGGTGACAGAAAAGGTCATGGCCGACAATAATGTCGAAGGACCCACAGCCCAATCTCCAGCCGTTTGACCTTTGGAGCAGGTCAACGAAGTTAAGGAAAATAATTATAGTTCCTTTGTGAACTTAACAGACGATATACTTAATTATAGCACCAAATATTCTTATCGTTAAAGAAACTCCACTTTTGATTCTCTATATAAATTCTTAATATTTCCTAAATTTTCAAAATGATGTATTCGCGCCTTTTTTAAAAAAAAAAAAAAAAAAACAAAGAACGCTGTCCCCCGCATTAATTTCCTGTGTGCATGGACTCAATTTATTCGAACTCAATTATTTGTCCACACAGGACAATGTCTTATTTCAAAAATGTGGGCTGTACAAAATGAAACTATAAAATCATGAGGACACAGAGGAAGAAAACACGTATTAAAATGGCAAAGACTTGCATACAAACGGACAAGGATAGAGTTAAAGTGAGCGGGAAAGCCATGGGTTTCCCCAAATTGAATTCACCGTTTGACGGGGAATTCGGCGGGGGATTTGATTTTGATTTTGATTTTGAGGGGGAAAGAGGAGCGAGAGATGTCATCGTCATCGTCAGCGCATTCTCCATTTGTACATCCTCCAGCACTTCCATCATATTTATATTATTCCCGTTTTTGTTTTTGGCGGTGAGTTGTGTCACTTTGACTGTTGGGCTTGATGGTGAAGGGTCCAGAAAAGGACCCTTCATGACGGAAGTCTTCACCATCAGAATTGGAGTACTTTCCTTGATGGTTTTGCCTGTGTAGACGACCCACGGCCCACAAATCCCCACTAATTGTTTCAAATCACACACCGTTCGAGCTCTACAAAGAATCTCCATCTTTTTAGTCTGAACGCTCCTCCACAAGGATGGCGACGTTCGGGACCAATCAAAATCCAAACAGATGTCTGACTGTCGCGGTCGCGTCCCATTTCCATTTCCATTTCCATTTTGAACCCAATTATTTAATCTGGAGAGTCCAGCACCAGCAGCAGCAGAATCAGGTGAGCGAGAACGCGGGAACTGCGCAGTCGCAAAGATTGACTCGAGGACAAATGGTGACGGCGGTTTTGAAGAATGAGAATGTTCATTCTCTTTGGCTGAGATTGGATCATTTCCACTGGCACTGACTTTGGTGCTGGTGATGCCGAATCCAACGATGAGCTCCACATTTTGAATCGTGTCCGTGAAGCCCAGATTTTCGAAGGAATCCAGCACGATCAATTTCTCTTTGGGAATGCAACTCCTCCAATTTTGGTCGTCCTCTTTTTCTTTTCCTTCAAGCACCACCACATCGTCCAAGGGAGTACTTTCTTTGATGGTGAAAGGGGTGGGGACTTCAATCCCGCCACAGAGCCCCACAAGCTGTTTAAAACTGCAGAAATGCCGGGCTTTGCAGAGGATCGAGACTGTTTTCACATGGGATTTGGTCCAGAACGATGCGGACGTTTGCGCCCAATTAAAAATTGGTGCCTTTTTGTTGTTCTTGTTGTTCTGACTGTTTCTCTTGAGTCGAGCGCCAAACATTTCCTGGAGGAGCAAACTTATAGTGAGGGAATCATCTTTTTGAAAGTCCGCGCCGCTCTGCCGCTTGTCTCGTTTCAAAAATGTCTTGATGGCAGTTCCAGCCCCGGTGATGACTTGAACGGATTGAAGAGTGTCCGTGAAGCCGAGATTCGTGTAGGAATCCAACAGGATCATTTTCTCTTGTGGTTCACAGTAGAAGCAGCATTTGAAGCCCACATTCGTCAAGTGCCCTGAAGAAAAGGACCCCCCCACCCCGAAAAAAGCACTTAATTATTGATAGATACAGAAAGATTTTTGTTGTTGTTGTTGTTGTTGTTGCTTGAACTCACCAAGTCCCTTTTCGTCCTGCATCGTCTGGAGGCCGCAAATGGCGCGAGTCCCTGGACATTTGACCTCTGACCTCTGCACATTCTCCGCCCCTTCCGGTAGAGGGAGGAAGGCGGTTTGATGGGGGAAAGTGAGTTCCCATGAGGCCTTCCAATTGATCCCATTCAAACGGTAGTCGACGTGAGTGAAGCCGACGGCAGGTTCTCTGGTAGCCCTCCTTTGATTGGCCCTTGTTCCACTCCGAAATTCCCGCGTAAATTCAAATAATTTCCCTGCTTCTTCTTCCGTGTTGCTACTCAGTCCCGGAGCGCAGGCCACATTCAGCCCAACCAAGGAATCCTTGTTCAATATAAGATGATGCGGCATGGAGGGCGTGGTGAAGATGAAAGAGCCCAGTCGGCAAATATCCGGAACGTCCCAAATCCCACTTTCCTTGGCGAAACTCAAATTCCCCGCCACAATCCAGAACTCTCCTTCCCGTTTTATTCCCACCTTCAATTAAATGATAAAATCACGACAATAAATATAAATATAAGAGTTCACAAACTCCAAAAGTCCAAAAGTATATATCGTCTGTTAAGTTCAAAAAAGGACGATAATCATTTTCCTTAATTTTGTTTGACCGGGTTTGACCTGTTCTGGAGGTCAAAGTGTTAGAGATGGAGCGTTGGGTCAAGAGACATTATTGTTCGTCATGACCTGCTCTACATTAATGTCGCTTGACCCAAAGCTCCATCTCTAATACTTTGACCTCCAGAGCAGGTCAACTCGGACAAACGAAATTAAGGAAGATAATTATAGTTCGTTTTTGAACTTAACAGACGATATACAAAGAAGAATACCGTAAAACTTGAATTAAGAGCCTAGGCTAGTGTCTACAATTCTCCCATTTGAAATTGCCCAAAAACCAAGGATAACTCGATGGCATTACGGTACAATAAGCTGGACACTAGATAAAACCAACCCACGAAAAAGCTAGGCTAATAATTGAGGTGGGTTTGTAATCTGTGGAGTAGGTTTTTAAGTCAAGTTTGACGGTATTCAGATTTCGACGAGACTCTTTTTCTATATTTTAATTTGTATCGGTATATACTTGGCGCTTGTCCATTTTCAGTGCCTGGTGACTGTCAGCTTGTAGGCGCTCGCGCATTATTTTTGGATCGTCCATCCAAATGCTTTCCTTGATTGTATACGCCGTGGGGATTTCAATCTTCCCGCAAACTCCCACTACATAAAATGTATATACAAAATGTTCAAAATCAAATCCAAAGTGCAAAAGCTGTGTGATTTTGTATCTTTAGAGAGTTTGTTACTTGAAAATTGCAAAAACAAATTCCCGCTTCAAAAAAAACGCACCCATTTGTTTGAAAGTACACATATGGCGTGCTTCACAAACGATGGTGAGCGTCTTCTCCTCCGTCCTGGACCAAAATGAGTTGCTCGTCTGACCCCAATTGAAACCATTGTACGCGGAATTTTCAAATTTAGACGCAAAACCCGCCTGTAATATAAGGTCCACGTAAATAAGGTCCAATAAAAACCAAAATGACCAAGGACAACAACTGACAATTTGACCCATGGCCTTTTTGTGTTGTGTTCGAGAGTATACCTGAAGCCCAGCTGGATTGATCCCGTCCAAATTATTGGCATCCATAGAGGAATTATTACTCTGTTCAATATGAGCCCTTAAACGTTGAGTCCCGATGACCCGTCGGATGGTTTGAATAGTGTCCGTGTATCCCAAATTGGTAAAGGACTCGAGCAAAACGAGTCTCTCCTGCGGTATGCAGTGATAACAGCATTTAAATCCCAAGTCCGTCACTTCCCCTATAATATAATCAACAAAGCATCCCAACAAATTTCTAAATGAAATGAGCGCGACATTCAAAAAAATTCAAAAGGAAAAGTCCTCTTGGTCTTGAACTGTGTGCATGTCGGAACTGTGGAGCAGTGTTGTGTAATTATGGTTTTTGCTAGTGGTAATTAATGGTAGTGAATTCAACACGGAAATTTTGGTAGTGACATTTAAATGTCGGTAGTGAATATTCAAGTTCAAAATTTTGCTAATGAGTTAATTACCAAATTTTGGCACTTGATAGACGGAATTTGAATTTTCCGGTCGTTTTAAGATGGGCAAATATGGAAATTTTTCTTGGTGCTAGTGAAAATTGTTGGTACGGAATTGGCAATGCCAATTTGCTAGTGATAATTAATGATATAGTGAAATCACTATGTACCACGGAATTGCTAGTGAAATGAATTACGCGGTAGTTCAATTGTCGCGCTCGTGAATTCCCTATACTGACAAAATAATTCCCAAATGAATTACACAACACTGCTGTGTGATGAGGATTGAACCTTGATTTTTGGCGTCGAACATGATTTGCATCCCGCAAATGGCATGACTCTCCGGACAATTAACTCTGGTCCGTTGTACATCCAGGACTTGTCGCGGTAAGGGCAAGTCCTCCGACTCCCCGGCAAACTTCAATTCAAAATTCTGCTTGATGATGACGCCCTTCAAATCCGTGTACTGTACGAACGTCATTCCAACCGCCTCCGAACTCGCATCGTACATTTTCTTCCTCTCCCCCCTCCCGCCATGAAGGATTTGAACAGGTACGAATTTCTCGGACGAGTCCATGCGAGAACAAAGGAGATTGAGGCCAGTGAAGGAACGACGACCTGGAATGCTCCGAATTTGTTGACCTGTGCAAAACAACAGGAATTTTGTTTTCATTGAGAGTCCAAAAACAACTTGCCGTGCAAGTCGTTTACCCCATTTAACACATTAACACATAAATTACCTGTCACCACCGAACCGGCTGGACACACCTTCGGCCTAACAATTAACAATTAAGAAATTCGAACATACAAAAAATTATATGGCTGTAACATGGTTTGAATTTTGAAATTTGAATTTATGCGGGAATGTATATTTTAGGTTTTGTTAGTACTCATCCCAAATTTGACTTCTGGGTAGAAATGTGAGGTTCTGTGCCACCATCCAAATTTCTCCAACTTGTTGGATCGCCATCTCAAAAAGCGGTTGAACACCCCCACCCCCACCGCCACCACCCCCACCACCCATTTTCTTGTCCATGATATTGTTGTTGTTTGTGGCTTGAAGAAGTGGACGGATTTTGGACTGGACGAGCCCCAATGGATCCAGTGGGACACTCAACAGGATGAAACTGGGTGTGTTCACCGTGAATCGCCCACATTTCCCAATCACTTGTTTCAATACACATCGATGGAGAGCCTTGCAAGCAATCGTTTCCGTCTCCTCCCGATTCTCTTCCAGGGATTCCCATGCCACTTCCGACCAATCGAAACCCTGAGATTTCGTCTTACCGAATTTGGCATCAAAAGCAGCCTGCGCGCCAAAACCAAAAACACACACATATACACCGACAATGGACAAACCAAAATCAAAATCAAAACAAGGATTTTTTGATTGTTTTGTTTTTGGATTGATGGATAATGTTTTAATTTACCCTGATGTTGAGAGTGTTTGTGAGGGTTCGACTCCCGCCGGAACCAGAATTACTACCACTTCCGCTCCCACTCCCAGCCGTAGCAGGATACCCGGAATTCCCATTTCCACCCGGGGCTTCCGCGGTGGGCACAATTACACTATTATCCGATCCTCCACTTCCGGTTGCGGTTCCACTTCCACTTCCAGCTCCAGCTCCAGTCATTCTAATCCCAATCAATCAACCCATTTTAATGGAGCATGTGGCTAATTAAATTACCATTAATGGTTTTGTCTGTATTGTATTCGAATCGCTATTCCAATAATAATAATAATTATTATTATTATTATTATTATTGGAGACATTTGGAGGGCATACGGTGGGGAACCGCCAGGATCTGGAACGTTTGCGAGTCCTCCTTCCCCAACTCCAGTTGATCCTGGTCCAGTGGATCCTGATGCTCCTCCATCCTGACGTCCGTCCAAATCCAAATGATGATCCGTCCAATAACTATTTAGAAATGACGCAATTAAAATGAAAATGAAAATGACTCACTCAAACAAATTGGATTGGGGAAAATCCCGCGAACATTTGCTCAAAACAAACAAATTTAAAAATCGTTCCACATACTTTTGTCTGGGTTTTCGTCGTCCGCGTTTGGAGTCAGAGTTCGTTTTTATTTTTGTTTTCACTTTTACTGTTGTTGTTGTTGTGGTTGTTGTTTTTGGTGTTGGTTGGAAAGGGATGGCCGAGGTCGTGACCTGCACTGACAATGAGCTGGAGAAAGTGTTCGTTGCCGCTGTTGTTCTTGTTGTTTTTGTTGTTTTAGGAGAAACTTTGAGTTGGATGGAAAGTTGGGTCCTCATCGTCATTGTTGTTGTCATTGTTGTGGGTGGGAAGGTCAAGGTCAAAGTGGACAAGGGGAGGACCGGAAGTGGAGTTGTCATACTGGTGCTGGTACTGGTGCTGGTACTGGTACGGGTGCTATCATCGTCATGGATTGGATGAGACAATAAGGTGGGGGTGAGTTGAAGTTGAGGAGGAGGAAGAGGAGGGAATGTTGGAGTTGGAGTTGGGGGGAGAATGGGGGAGGAGGGGGTGGGGACGATGAGGGAAGACTGACTAGATAAGGTCAAGGGAAGGACCAAATGTTGATTGGTAATCCCTTCCCCAAAGAAACCCGTATTCCCCGTCTTGGTATTATCCAATTTCCCGCCTTCCCTCTCCGACTTGACCTCCCTGACCCCAATTGACTTGCGGATCGTCTTGGACACATCCGTCTGACCACCATTCGTAAAATCATAGAGGACCACCATCGACTCCTCGGGAATACAAAAGTAACAACAGCGGAACCGGATCTTTTGAATCATCCCCGACTCTGTTCATAAGTTCAAACCACCACACACAACAGAAAAAAGAAAATTCAAATTTCCCATCACAAGAAAAAATGCCTATGTACATATCGTCTGTTAAGTTCACAAACGAACTATAAGGATTTTCCTTAATTTGTGGAAATGCGACGACTGCGTCCGTCTTTGTGGGTAAAATTGTGAAAAAATTCAGGGTGACAGAAAAGATCATGGCCGACAATAATGTCGAAGGACCCACAGCTCCATCTCCAGCCATTTGACCTTTGGAACAGGTCAACGTAATTAAGGAAAATAATTATAGTTCCTTTGTGAACTTAACAGACGATATTCCAATTGTAAATTGTACCAATGAAATTTTAGGGGGAAAGAATATCGATGGCCTCATTCAAAAAAACCTCAAATAATGTGGGGCCCCAGACGGCGTATACCAATATGCCGTACACGCATATTCACCGTCTGGGGCCAACATGGGTTGAGGTTTTTTTTTAATGAGGCCATCGATATATACATAAGAATGTGTGTGGCGAGTTTTTTACGTGGATGCCGGAGGACACTAAATCCACAAATGGCATGATCCGGTGGACACTGGATTTCCTCTTTGACCCGATTAATGCCCGGATGTGAGTGTGACGACGAGACTTGGAATTGGCTTTGGCTTTGGCTTTGGGATGACTTCCGCTCCCCATGAAATTGAAGTCGCCATCGCCCACTCAATTCCCGCCCACTGACGTCATCCACCCATTTTTCATATTCAAATCCCACCGCCTGCCGCTTCTGCCCCAGTGAATAATATTTCCAAGGAGCTCTGGAATTTGGGCGACCTCCATCAAAAATCGTCGTGTCCAGCTTGAAAAACCCCAAGTCCAATAGGAAACCCAGTGAGCTGTGCCCCAATGTGGAGCACTGAAAGGCGAGACTTTGGAGACTTTCAATTCGGATCGAATCCGAATTCAAATCCGAATCCGAATCCAATTGTGGCGGGAACAATGGGATTTGAACCCATGCGGTTTGGAATTTGAACGCGGTGACTGTTGCGGCTGGGTTACAATTAATTGTGTTGTCACGGCTCCGCCCCCAATCCCCAATCAAACCATCAATAATGGGTGTGAGGAATTTCGTCTCGATTTGAATTTCCCTCTCCCTCTCCTCACCCACCACAGGAGGAGGAGCCTCGGACATCAATAGTAGTAGACAAATGAAAACGGCAATCCCACAAAATAATTCAATGTCCAATTTCATTATTGAAATTAAATCAATCCGACTGCTGTCAAATCCTTCAAATCAGATGGAAAATGATTTGAGGACAATGCGACTGCGACTGCGACAGTCGAGAAGTGATTAGGGAAAAACATTGGAGTATATTTTATATATTTACTTCCTAATTTTCGCACATTCAACACTTTTTGTCTTTCTCTCTTTTTCTCTTCAAGAGAATCTCTTGCAGTTGCAATTGCAATTACAATTGAACTTGATATTTCCACTCCAATCAATTCAATATAGAATGATTTGTGCACATATATACACACACAAACACGCAGGACAAGAAACAATATTGGACGACTTTTTTTAGTTTTCTATTCTGACGGCACTCTTCAAAATGAAAATGGGGCAAGAAAAGAATGTAATGTAAATTAAATTAAATTGTATCTTATGTTTGTGTGATGGAGGTGGAAAAGGGTGAAGAGACGCCGTTGGTTGGTCGAGGTGAGAGGATAATAGGGAAAAAAGACGAAGAGAAGAAGAAGTAAAATCCTAATGAGATTGAGATTGAGATTGAGAATGAGAATGAGAATGACCGTGATGAGAATCTCCATATATGAAAATATACCTATGAATCCACAGTTTTGTACATTGTACCTGTATATATATATACATCATCATGTGATTTATTCACAGTAATATCTACAATTAATCGCATTTCATCGTGTATCATGTTCATTTCTCTGTGGTCGGGATTCATTTTCTCTCTCTCCAACTCCACACACACACACACACAACTCTCAAACATATACATACAACCAACAATCACAAAACTCGGTAACACAGTAACAGTGCAGTTTTGTTTTTATTTTTATTAATAAAGCCATTAAAAAAATGCTCGTGAGAACGGCCGGCCGCCTTTTAAGGGAAACAAAACTGTGCAGAAAGAAGAAAAGAAAAGACACAATAAGGAACGAGGAGGAGGAGAATAATGGAATAATGACGACGATGGACGGACGGGAATTAATATTAATATTCTCCTCCTCATCAACATCAACATCTGTGCATCAGCATCCGAATCAGAATCCGCATGGGAATGATAGCATCAGCATCAGCATCATTATATATAATGATGGCAGGCCCATATAAATGTTTGAATAAAAAGAGTCATACATGTATGTACACATGTGCGGTATGTGACGGGAAAGTGTTGTAAAAAAAGTCCTCCTCATGTTTTTATTGTATAAGTATTCTAATTGTAAACTATTATTATCATGCTTCTTTTTTTTGACTCTGTACATTAGATACATTACATATATAGATATAATATAGTACAGAGTACATGAATATACATGAATACGAATATGATTCAGAATGCGGAGAATGTGGAGAGAACCGTTAGTGCGGAATCTCGGGCAATAATTCTCCATTTTATACAGATATATGTCTAATATAATTCATTAACCTTTCCATGATATGATATATATGAATTATGAATACATACATGAATGTACATTGACACCATGCACACACCATCACATGCAAAAGTGTGATTCTATATATGTGATTCATCTCATGTGCTACGATGTTAAAAAAATGGGACATTGAGTGTGCTCGCATTGTTTGATTTTGGATTTGGATGAATTTGAATTTGAATTATATTATTATTATATTATAATATTATAATTTTATTGTCCAGGATAAAACATCCATAAAAGCATGCGAGATTTGATTACATTGTATTTGTCTGTGGACAAATGTTGGTCAAACCTAAGATAGCTAGACATCTTAAGATTACTTAGTCTCAAATCAAAAGTAGGAAACAAGGTTCATTTAGACGTAAGACGTTAACATAATACTTCCTTAACCTCATAACACACTGTGAAAATTGACGGCACATCATACATGGGCAACAGGTTTGGCAGTACTGCCGATAATATTCTAAACCTGCCGATCACCTGCCAAAAATTCATTTCCCTGCTTAATTTTAGGCAGGGAAAAATCCCCTGCCAGGTTTCCTTGCCAGACGAGCGGGACACTGAGCGCTTTAGAAATAGCTTCGGAATTTGGATTTGAATTGTCAGAATTCACATTTATTTGGCTGGGCATTTTAACTGAGTGTTTAATTGCAAGTACAATCATTTTGATATTGTTGCATAGCATATCGGAATACAATTAAATTAAATTGTTTAAGTTGGCATATGGCGAGAAGTGTATTAAAAGTGATGGGATTGTAGTGTGTATATACATGAAAGATGAAATGCGACATTATTTGAGTCAACTTGATTTGTAATTCGTATTTAAATACAAATAAACACATTGTTTAAAGTTGCAGCACATTATTTGTGAGCTAGAGAAGAGCAGATGATATTTTTTTTGGATATTGACTAGAATTATTTGTTAATATTTATGATGTACTAAATGCATTCAAAATAAATAAAACCGTCGAAAAGGACATGGCACACTTTGGTCGTGAAAAGGGCCCCAGCTGGATTTTCATAAAATTTGGCGGAGATGATCTGTAGGGGTCGTAGAAGGTCCCTGTAAAATATTAAACAAATCCATCTACTCGTTTGACCTCCAGGGGTCACGAAAGTGGCCAAAAGGTCAATTTGAGATTAAGAGTAAAAATGAACCAAAAATAGCCAAAAAATCAAAAAAAATCTTGATCAACTTTCCGAAGAGACATTGTCGAAATCTTTAACCGTTTGACCTCCAAGTGTCACGAAACTGACCAAAAGGTCAAATATCAAAGTTATCTGAATTGTTCCGCAAAATAGCCAAACATACTCAGAATTATATGCCAATCAACGTTTGTTAAGCAACTTGACCACATTTGTCACTCCTTTGACCTCTTGACCCCCTAAAAAGATCAAAAAATGCCAAATATCAAAGTTATCCGAATTGCTTGGTATAAAGAACAAAAGTGTTTAGAATTTCAAAGTGAATGACGTTAGTGCAGTGAACTTTACCAAAAATTTCATAATTGACGTCCAGAGGTCATCAAAGTATCAAAAATGTTAAACATAAACGTTTGCCAAATTTCTTGCAGTAAAACTAAAACTTCAGAATTTTATGCCAAAGAAGATTATTGAAGTGAATTTTACAAAACATTTAATCGTTTAAGAAAAAGATTAGACATGGTTAAGGGTTTAAACGGAAATGATTTGGATTAACGGTCGACTATTACCATGCAGGCGAACCAGAAAATTGATTAATTTGTGAAATTAATGTTAAGTTTATGTATGAAGTAACAGGTACATAGTGTGCTTATTGTTAGGGTTTGATTTAAATTAACAATTTTAAAAAGAAAATGGTTTGAAATTGTAAATTAATAAGCTAACTTAAAAGTAATATTTAGATATTATGTATTAAGATTAACTGGA
Source organism: Gisinianus flammeolus (assembly GCA_034699125.1). Taxonomy (NCBI): domain Eukaryota; kingdom Metazoa; phylum Arthropoda; class Collembola; order Symphypleona; family Katiannidae; genus Gisinianus; species Gisinianus flammeolus. The sequence goes on from JAIUND010002369.1 coordinate 17,215, forward strand.
CACTAATAAAAACGAGGAGAGAGGTTTTTCACAGTCACTCACCTCGGCTGCGCACGAGAGAGTGAATTTGAATTTGACTCAATTTGATGATGAATTTGATGATGTGAAATTATAGAGGAATTAAAGTTTAAATTAGGAGAGGAGCGAGATGAAATTAAAGCTGTATATATATATATAGTTACACCCCCACCCCCCCCCCCTCCCCACGGCTTTTCCTGTACATATACATATACTTATATTGATGAAGTTTGTCGTTACTATGGTTGATTGTATATATATATATATATATATATATATATATTGTGGATTGCATTGAGATGTGGATTTCGAATGTCGGATGAGATGAGATGGATTCATCGTGATGAGAGTATATCTACATATATATATATAAATTGAGTTATTTGCACAGGAATTGAATACAATATCCGTAAGTTGGAGGACATTGACGTTTGACTTGACGGTGAGTTGGGATTTGGTATTTGGGGTATATAGTGAATGATCCTGGAAAATTACCACCTTCAAAGCCTATATAGTCAATTGTTATAATAGATAATTAATTGTAAATGAGGATTGTTGAGGCTCAAGTGTGCATGATGGTTGTGTGTGTATTATATAGTGTAGGGATATTTACGATACGTACTAGGTATAATCAGGTGACGAGCACATATTGCGTGAATGACACAGTTGCGAGCGTAATTGCAATAGTAATTGAAATGACATCATACAGAAACAAATACAAATATATTACTTGTTGGACGATGAACGACTGCTAATACGATGAACGATGCAATATCGTATGTAAGATATACATGCAATCAATTCTCCTACATATGTACATTAATTGTGGAGTAACTACATCCAATTATGTGCGTACTTCTTCTTCTTTCTTCGAGATGAGCGAGTGTCGGGGAATAACAAACGGGAGGAGTCCTCTCATTTCCCCCCCATGCGGGGAAATCCAATAATTTCTTGAGTAAATATACAGTACAAAGTCATTGTACGTGTTTTACTATGTATACATAATCATTTACTAAATTAAACTGTCGTCGTTGCGGTGGTCAGTCGTTGGTCGTCGGTGATCCATTTACTATATACCTACCTACCGCAATAAGACTCTTGTTGTTCCCGCATCCATAATCCATATGCATTATGTATATAAGATATATCTGTATAGGTATATCTTACATAGTATATGCCAACTTTAATTAAATTTTGATATCCCCTCCATTAATCTTTTACTTGATTTGATTCGATATGGTGAAGGAAATGGAATGGGATGGAATGGAAATGGCCACAACTCCATGCATACATCTCCATCTCCATGTACACAGACAGACACACGATTCGGGGTGGGGTACAGATTACTGCAGATACGAATAGATTTCCAGTCTCCGTTTGTTTGTTTGTTGATACCGCAGTCCAATTCCAATCCAATCAGTCCGTCATCACATCACATCATCGCATATATATCATATAGTCATTATCTGTCCCGTGAATGGAATTGAATGCACATGTGAATGTGGATGAATGGTGAAAGATAAAAGTCACTGCTCCTCCTCCTCCTGCACAGTTAAATTCTCTTTTCTCTTTGACAAAACGGTCGCGTCATTTTCAACATATATATATTTACTAAATATCATGTACATTTTTCACAAAACGTGACCACACACAAATACACACACACACAGTCAGTTGGGACGACCATCACCATCACCATCTGCCTCATGTCTGTCCATATGGATGAGGCGTTGAAAAGTTAAATGTATACACACATAGGTACATGGGTACATGGTACGAGAAACACAAGTAAAAACAGAAACTCAATGTAAACACAATATGTACTTGGAATAAAATGGGGGTGGGGTGAAGCATTTAAGGAAGGATGCAAAAACGCATGGATTGGAAATGCGTCGGGGGGGACTCTCAACTCTCACTCACTCATCTTTCATCAGATCATCATCACGTGAGCCTTTCCATCCCATTCCATCACAGACAGAGAGCTGAGAGAGAGAGAGAGGAGTGCATTTCTCCGTTTACATTTGGTCATCATTGTATACGCATTAAAATGGTGAATGAGTGGGGAATCCCGAGAGGAATAAGAGGAAAAGAGACGGAGAAAAGAGAGAGAAGAGAGAAATATATAGTCTATATAGTACAAATTGCCTTCGCCTTATGCACAGAGACTTTTGTATATAGAGAGAAAGAGAAGAGAAAGAGAGATTAAAATGTGGAAGTGTTTTTTAATTTGTATGCTTGTCCATTCTATTCTATATAGATACACTGTAAGATACATTGCACATCAGATTTGGCACATGACGTTCCCCACTTTCTTATTTCTTATCTCTTATTCGTTATGCATGGAAAAGAAAGGAAATGAGTATAATCAAATATTCATGGATTTCCAACACAACATTTGAATATGAACGAGAATTAATCGGAAAGGAATTAGGATTAAAATACCACACCACATTTTGACTTTGGAAATGAGTAGAAATTTAGAATTTGGAATTTAGAATTTAGAATTTCCACAGTTTCCCATACCCACACCCACACAGGCATCAGCAGGAAAATTAGGACCACGTCCAACGTCTTGGTCGTTGTCGTCTTGCCATCAACGGACGTGATCTCAAGGTCGTCATTCCTCCTTCATTCTATATGAAACACTATATACACGATGGACGATGATATTCCATTCCATTCCAGCATTTTTTATTCCACAAAGGTACGATATCTAAATTCTGAGCCGGGAAATTTCCTTGTCTTTACTTTATATGTATCGTCCATCCCAATCTCTTGTTGTTCTTCTCCTTCCTATAAAATTAACAATCCAATTCTCCTCGTCTTTTCTTCTCTCTTTCTCCCTCTCTCTCTCTCTCCATGTTCCTCACGACCAAATTAAATTTCCTCTTCCGCCTCCTCAACTGTGGCTCCCCTCTGTCACCTCCGCATCTCTCTCTCTCTCTCTCTCTCCGTGACGAAATCCTCATCTTTTTGAGTATAGTAAAAGAAGCAAGTCCATTGACATTTGTATTTGTTCAAAGTATGTAGGTATGTTTGTACACGCAAGCGTATTTTCATTAGTTAAACGACCATGACAAAAGAAGAAGAAGAAGGAGAAGAAGAAGAAGAAAAGACATTGAAAATGTCAAATTCCTCTATTACGATCCAACTTGGAGTTCTTCCGATTGTTTTTGTTTTTCCTTTTGTTGTTGATTGTTGATTGTTTTATATACTGTGGAAATGGTCCATCTCCATTCTCCATCCTCATTTGATTTAATTCTCATCTCTTTTCCCCGCATGCAGATGGACTTGGGATGTGTATAGATTGTGAGATTGTGGGTACATATATATATACATTTAATAAACTGGCCAAGGCCTTTGAAGCCATCCCCGCTCTAATTCGAATTCCAGCTCTCAAAGGATCTCCAACTAAGGATCTCATCCGAGACAGAGCGAACGATTGAACGAACGAACGAACGAACTGTCCCCTTGATTTCACCTTCTAAATTCTATATATCTTTATATGTATGTATCTAATTCACAATGTCAATGTATTTGGTTCATTTGGGATTCTTATTCTTATTGTTCGTGTTCGTGACGGCTCCTTCACTTGAATTAATTACATTACGGATAGATTAATAGATTAAGCGCAAGAAATTTGAATGTATGGAGACCACATTTCATTTGACGACTCTCAATTTCCACCATCTCCAAAAACAATGTGTGTACTTTTATATACTTCAAAGAAAATAAAATCCAATCCAAAATCAAATGGGGGGGAAATGAAAACAAGTGTCTCATAAGAAACTAGACAATCCCTCGTCGAGGAAACACACAGAGTGAGGAGTTACTTTTGGGGCAGTGGATGCAACAAGTCTCTCCAGCAGTTTATCACTGTGTGCGAGTGTGTGTTTTTCCCTGTGGTGAACGTGAAAGTGTGTGTGTGTGTGTGTGCGGCCTTTGCGGCGGCTGGGGTGAGTATATATGAAAACACGGAGAGAGAAAGTGAGAAAGAGGAAAGAATCAGTCCAAGTTAGTCCAGCCAACACGGAGGTCGCATTAATTGAAATTCTCTCGCTCTCTCTTTCTCTCTCTCGCTCTACATTTCTCTTTTTGGGGCACTTGAGCGGATTCTCGTTATTTAACAACAGCAAGTACAAACCAAAGAGGACAAGGAGGAGGGAGAACGGCAAAGGAAAAGGAAATGGGGGGGAATCGCATAAGAAAAGAAGGAGAAGACGGCGGAGAAGAAGACGAAGAAGAAGAAGAAGAAGAAGAAGAAGAAGAAGAAGAAAAAAAACAAATCAGAAATTATTAGAGATGCAGAGTCAAAGTCAAAGTGGTTCCAGTTGTCAGCAGTTCCATCACTCGATCACTTGATCATCCAGCACCCATCGTCATCGTCATTGGCATCGGCATCGCGGCATCTGGATATTCTGTGGATCTCACAGCTTCAGCTTCACAACCAACTGTGCACATTGACTCATTGAAGAATCCTTGAATCCTTGAGTGAATAACATAACGGGGCGAACACAGCACACATCCAAATCAGACATAAAAGGAACAGACTATACACACACACGCGCGCGACAAGTGTCTTCACAATCACAATCACACATACATATAAAAATACGAATAAAATATAAAAAAACTGTCAAGTGTCAAGTGAAAACTCTCTGCACTTTCCCTATATTACTCTTGATCTCTCTCTTCATCTTCATTCTTTGCACACACACACACACACAGAGAACGAGTGAGAGGGGAAGAAAAAAAGGGAAAGTACAAAGTATATATAATCAATAAACAATTTGATGGTGCCCTCGATCACCCTCTCTATACATATCCATTCCCATCTCTTCAGCTTCATTCTTCATTGATATATATGTATAGTTGATTTTGATTATTTCCTGTGTGACAACGATCCTCCATCTCTTTTCTCTCTCTTTCTCTCGTTCGTTCTGTGAACGTGTGAACTGTATGTGAAGAAGACTGGGAAATGGCGTGTCAGTGCTCCAAGAACTCAACAAGTGGGGGGATGAGTGATGGAGAGTTAATTCAATTATCAATTATGGGTGTTTATTGCCAGTAAAAAATAATAAAAAAACCTACTTTTGCAGTATAGTTGAGTCGTTTAGTGGAACAGACGACAACGACAACCGACCGACCGACCGAGTCTGCCGCATTCTTGTCCCCATTTGATTTGTATGTGTGCACGTGTCCTCACCCATCAAAGTCAGAGGGCAAGTCATCGCCACCACATCAGAACAGTTCAGAAGAGCACAAGAGGAGTCAGGCAGGCAGGAATTGAACCGGGACGGTCCAATTTCCATTGTCTATATTAGTGGCAGTGGCAGTGGAGTAGTGCGAGTTGAACGTCAGAGAAGAGAGGCAGGCGGACGGCTCGGCTGTACAACCGTGTACATATAGCCTCAGTCTCTCCACACACTTCTCTTCCAATTCTATAATACGTTTGTTTGTTCAGGATTATACCAAATCCACCAAAAAGACAACCACACTGGTGGTGCTGTGACAATATATAGTTATTGACCCCCCCCACCCCCCACTTTATCCACTTCAAAATCCTTGCAAATGAGTCAAATCCCCTCCTCCCCCCCAAAAAAACAACAACGACAACAACACGGTTGTCAAAACCAAATCAAACCAAACCATCCATTTATATTTAAGGATTTAAGTGTGTGTGTCAAGTGTGTCCGGGGTTTGTGAGTGAATTTTTTGTTTGTTTTAGGTTTTATATATAGAAGACAAGTCGTTGTTTTGATATTCCATCGTTTATCGTTTAATTATATATCGTTGAGCGTGTGTGGACTGTTTT
>JAIUND010002370.1:0-23025 GCA_034699125.1 Gisinianus flammeolus
TTGGGGATTTTATAAAATAACTAGGGATTTTATAAAATAACTGATTCTATAAAATAACTGTAACATATATATATATAAAAACTTGAAATTCTATATATATATATAATATATTTTTATTTTGGCCTTGGCAATTGACAATGTAATGTTAAGTTTGAAAATTTCATGGGGATATTTTTTAGCTCATTGTGTTGACGGACAAGTTGCACAGGGATTACAAGTTCTAGTCAATGAACAGGATTTACTGTCCTCTGACGAATCCAAGTCCTACATGGTCCAAGTAGACAAAATCATCATGCACCCAGGCAAGTCGCCTTTCAAATGTCTTTTCAATTCCAAATTTGGATATTTCAACTACATATAAATATGTATAGGGATTTGGTTTTAATATTAGTGTTTTTTTTTGTACTTGGTTCAGGATATGACAGGCGTACCATCGACAATGACATTGCACTCATTAAATTGGCCACATCCATCAACTTTATTGGAGACAATGTCATCACCCGACCCGCCTGCCTTCCAGCTACAAACACAAACAACTTTGATGGATTAAACGCCACAACTGCCGGTAATTAACTTTCCCCATCAACTCATTTTCCCTTTTTCACATTTCAAGCCCCGTTAAACTTTGTCCAGATCGTTTGTGTATGTTCATGTTCATATACTGTAAAACTGTTTTTTTTTTTAAATTTAGGTTGGGGTACAACAAGCTCCGGAGGTTCACAATCCAAAATTCTTCTCAAGGTGGATGTGCCTGTGATTACGAACGCAGTTTGCAATGGTCCCGATACCAAGTACACTGGGAAAATCACTGATAACATGTTGTGCGCAGGAAATGTGGAAACTGGTGGGAAAGACGCTTGTCAAGGTTAGATAATAATAATAATAATAATAATTTCCTCAAAATGCTTAACCACAGTAGATTTTTTAAATATTAAATCGAGTACACAAAATTTTAATAAACCATATATATTTCGTTGATTATTTCAGGTGACTCTGGTGGTAAGTAAAATAATGGATTTCAAGGAAATGTGTGTATTAAGGAATATGTACACATTTTTATGTAATTTTCTATAGCCAATATATTCTATGTGGTGAAACTGTTTAAAATATTAATATCGGTATGTACAGGTCCACTCATTATTGAGAACGGTGGTCGCCGGACTTTGATTGGAGTCGTCAGTTGGGGTTCGTTTATTAATCTCTACTTTTTTACGTTTAAAATCTTATCCTTATCGTGTTAGTTTAATTTCCCCATGAAATTCACATAATGACTAATTTAAATATTTTAAAAAAAAAAAAACAGGTTACGGATGTGCTCAAGCTCAGAGCCCGGGAGTTTATACCAGAGTGGCTCGATACCCGGATTGGATTTTGGCTAATGTAAGTGATTTATTTTATATATGTATATATACTTACCGAATCTTCAATCTAAATCTAAATAATTCTTGGGCAAAACACAGAGGAAATAATGAGTGATTTCTGATATATTTCGATTGAATGTATATATAGACTCAAGATGCTAACTGGTGCTCATAAACAGTCCCGCAGAGGACATGATCAACATAAATTATTGCTTACACATAACTTATTATTTACACATGTAGTGCGTAGACAATGAATAAAAAAACAGAAAACAAATAAAAGCATACCCTTAAAAAATCAAATCCTAATTTGAAAATCTACAGACTCATACATCTCCTCTGTAATTCCCCAATTTTATTCAGTTTTTTTTTATCTTTTATCTCTTGCCATCATATCATTTCATGCAAAAATTGCTTTTTTAAAATAGTTTTTCTTCTACAAGGTACATATAGGTATATATATTTATATACTTGCTGTTTGTTTGTTTGAAAATTTTCAGTTTTTTCTTACAGCCACAGTAATACAATACAATATACATATTATATTTACGTAAAGGGAATTGTAATAATACTAAAAAGAACACTTACATGGCTGTCGACGTATTTTTTTGAGACACATCTTCAAACTCAAATAAAACAAACGTACAAAAAAATATCTAGATATTATTGGCATACTTTTGGATCATCGACACAGATCAAAGTTTGCGGGTCAAAATAGTTTTCGGCTGGACAGTAAATGACGTACGTGTATTGATTAGTACATTTGAAGAAGGATGTGCATTCCTCTGGATTCGGATAAAGTCCATTCGGTTTCCCAGCACAAAATTTAGGTTTTGGGGTAGTGGTCGTGGTCGTTGTCGTCTCTGGACTTTCCGTAGACTCTTCACTTTCCTCTGGATTTTCAGTTGTTTCTTCACTCTCCTCTGGATTTTCCGTAGTTTCTTCGTCCTCTCCACTTTCCTCGGAGCTTTCAGTGGATTCTTCACTCTCTTCCGAATTTTCAGTAGTGGTTTCTTCCTCCTCATCCGAGCCATCAGTAGTGGTTTCAATTTTCTCTGTAGTTGTAGTTGTAGATGTGGTTGATGTTGAAAGGGTGGAATTTGGAGCGGATGTTGTTGTTGTTGTTGGAGCCACAGTTGAGGGAGGAACTTCATTGCAGACATTATTTTCGGATGGCCAGTCACAAATTGCATAAGTTGGATTGAAAATTAAGCCAGGAGGGCATTGAAACCAATATGCTTGACCATTTGAGCACTCAAAAAATGTTGTACAGTCTTCAGGATTTGCATGATTCCCTGAAGGTTTCCCACTACAATCAAAACTATTGGTGGCATTCCCAGTACTTTCTACAGTCTCCTCCTCGGATGATCCTCCCAACTGTCCACATTTGACATTCACATTTGTCGCCCAGTCACAGACTAAGAGAGCTGGATTGAAAACTAGTGGCTCTGGACATTTATGGACTGTTTTAAATCCTCCAGAGCACATGATGAATGAGGAACAGTCCGTCGAGCTCACGTAAATCCCATTGGATTTTGTCAAACATTCTGAATTATCCACGGCAACTATAAATGTATGGACAACAATGTACAATAATTATATTTAAACTCTCAAGAACTTATCGTTAGAAGAAAGGCTAAGAATTTTTTTAAAAATATATAGGAAATTAATTACCATCCGACAAAGCACCGACAGAAAAAAGTCCTAGGCAAATCACAATCGTCCACATTTTGAAGTAATTTAAGTTTTGAAAAAAAAGTCAACTCTGGAATTGTGGTAAGTATTTGATAATGAAAATGAAAATGAAGGATGAAAAATGAATTATGAATTACTAAATGACTTTTGTTCGACTTGCTTTATATATAAACTTGAAGGATTTATATCGACAGGTGACAATTTACAGGGATGATTAATTAATCTAATCCACAGTGGTGACGGGGGAAAAGATAACATTTGTTTACAAATCGGGGTTTTTTTCTGATATATATATATTTAATTTGTGAAGGATATTCAAATGAAATTTTCATGCATGCAGACGGATAGCCCTTGAATATTGAATATAGTAATCAGTCATAAATAATGAGTAATTTAATTATTTAGTAGAATTGAGCAGTGTTTTTTTTCTATCGTATTTCACACGTCGTTTTTACCAATTTTCATTGGTGGATGGAACGTGTAAATACTGTAAATCCTTGTACGTCAAACTTATAAGAATATTGCGCTTGAGATTAAAATTGTCCGTTAATCCATTGATTCATTGTCATATTACATTCAACTTGGAGATAATTTGTAATTGAATCGAGTATGGTTCAAGTTCAATGTTAATTCCTCAATCACTATCCGCTATCCACTATGCAAATATGACGTGTGCATACTTTTAATGGGTTTGTTACTTACTTTTACTTTGACTATTAGTTTAAAAAGGATGAGATGAGCTTAAAATTGGAATGTTTATTTGAATGTGCAATCTTTTGAATCCTTCTTGTTCATTCATTTACAGTTTTTTTTTTACTTCCTGTTAAATCATCATCGAGATTAATAAATGTGCATATTTGTGTTTGTGTTTGCATTCAAATGTTTTGATTTATGATGATGAACACATGAAAAATATTTTTGTTTTGGTTCAGGAATTAATTTCTGATTGAGTCCACATTTTGCACAGTTTTAGCTTTTAGCTGTGGATTTTAGGGAATTGACGACTGATGAATTAAAAACAAGAGATTAAATAGCAAACCTTGGATTATGATATAATTCGGTCATGCTTGGACCCCAATTACAAAATATATTACTATTGTGAAATCCTGCCCCCGATTTCCTCATTCTCATTTTTATTTACTATATTCTCATATAGTTGACAGCATATATGATTCGTCATGCTGAGTACAAATATCCAAATAGAATCCAGCGAAATAATTTAATTAGTAATTTAATATTTTGGGAGATATCTTTCATTATGATGAGCACCATTCGGATTCTTTTGTATTTTCTAAAATCCAATCTAGAATAACACACACAAGAGATTTATATATTTACAATATTTATGGAAATGCCAAAAAGAGAGATATTTTTACTTGTCAAATATGCTTAAAACATTGTGAGATGACTCACCAGAGAAGCGACCAACTCGCGTGTAAACCTAAATGATAAGGGATTCAAACAAAAAATTAAGTTTGACAATTAATTACGATTTTCAAAATTGTGTTAAATGAATGATCAAAAGGTAAACATAATTTCAACTTTCAACTCACCCCTGGACTTTTTGGCCGAGCACATCCATAACCTAAAAATTAGATATATAGTAAAAATCATAAGGATTGTAAATATTTAGTAGTTCTCCACCCACAATAAATGAATCATAATTAAATCTCGGACTCTCTCACTCACCCCATGAAACAATCCCAGCAAGAGTTTGTTGTCCACCGTTTAAAAATATTAGCGGACCTATACATATCAAACAATTAATAAACTAAATATATGTGCATATATACGATAGACAATTTGACATTTTCTCCTATACTATTTGAATCCGCGTCGACTCACCTCCCGAATCACCTGTAAAGTATAAAGTAAAAAAAAAAACAACATCATCTAGTATTTTATCTTTATTTCAAAGAGATTAGAAAGTTGAGGCAAATTTTATGAACAATTTGCTCTCACCTTGACAGGAATCTTTACCACCTGAAATGAAATAAAGAGTGAATTTCAGAATTATTGACCATTTCAAAGGATTTAAAAATTTTGTACTAAAACGTTTATTTTATTTTTATAAATATGTAATGTCTGGAAAGTCTTGAAAGAAACCTTCTAAATAGCCAGCACAAAGCATATTTTCCGTAATTTTCCCATTGTAGTTGGTCTTTGTATTGCAATCATGATTGGTCATGATGGGAACTTGAACTTGTCGCAAAACCTGAGACAAACTCCCTTGTTGAATCGTAGATCCCCAGCCAGCCACCTTATAAATTGACCATTCAAATACAAATACATGTGACTGTAACTAAACACATTTCCACAAACGATTATAGAAACGAGAAACAAGTTGTGTTGAAAAAAATGTGTGTGACGTACGACCGCGGAAAACGAGGACATGTCATTTTTGTTACTTGCGGGTAAACAAACTGGAGAGATGATCCCATTTTCTTTGAGTTCAACCGGTGTGGAGAGTTTCAATAGAGCGATATCAAAATCAATTTTCCTTCGATCATAACTTGCATGCTGTATAATTTCAGAGACTTGAAACTCCTGGTATCCCTCGTCATTCTCATTCAATTTAGTCACATCCTCCTCATTCAAACGAATCTTCAAGGATCGCGCACTCATCCTTCATCATTTACAAACAAACATATTATAAATATAAATACAAGACGATTTCAATGAAAATTCGTGTGTGTTACATTTTTTCATTGTTTAAATGCGTAAGCGTATAAATCTATGGAGTTTTTTTTTTGTACCCGTCCACGCAATGACCAGCTGTCAAAATGTATCGAGTATTGATCAAACTTCCTCCACAAAATGGTTTGCTTCCAAAAAATCCGAGCCAGTTCCTCTTGAAAATGGCTGTAGTCCATGGGAGTTGATTGATTTTAACTGGCAGTCCATTCACAATCCGGTGAGGATTCGTGTGAGCCGTTCCACATGCTATTACAAAAAAAACATTATGTATTTTTCTTTCTCTCGATCTTATGTAAACTAATACATATGAAAGCTATATAGTTAAAACAATGATTCCTCATACTGCAATTAAGTCCTGATTTGGAGGCAAAGACATCCACTTGAGAAGCATTACTCGCAAACACGTTGATATTTGCCAATTGTGCCAATTTAATGTCCACAAGTCCCACATCCGGAATGTTCACTGGGGGTAAATTCCCGGAAAACACACCACTTTCACTTTCATTGGTTTTAGAAATTAATATTTTATCATCATTGTCGACGGGGAAGGCAAGGCGAGAACCGGAACCAAAAACTGCAAACTCCGCGTCGTCATTGTTCGTTTGCCCTGGAACTTGAGTTGTTTTCTCTTCCGGTTCATCCTCATTGTCCAATGACAAAGTGGACAATGGCAAGGACTCTGTTGTGGTGGTCAATTTCTCGACTGGATCCTCATCAGCTAAAACTGAATTTAAGGAGAAAAGTTTAAAATATATTTTCACTTTAACTTGTGTTGGCATTTATATACCTACATATATATATATATAAGAAAGTGAATATAAATATTGTAAATTCACCTGTGTAGTCATCTTCTCTCCTGGGAATGACAGAATCAAAGTCAAATCTCGCATTTGCCAAACTGCTGTCTAAAATCGGTGAATTTTTTTCTATCTAAAAAAAAAGGAAACAAAATATACACAATTATTGATTGATGCTTATAAATGATTGATTATTTGCGTTCAAGAGATAATGTGATAATTTACCTGTTTCACAATGGATGGCTCACTAAATGAAATAAATAGGCACAGGATTGACACGAAAAGTCCAAGAATTTGTCCACCCATTTTTTTGTCAAAATTTATGGAAAATGAGGTGAGAAAATATAATGGAATGAGATCCAAACGCAAATGCAAAAGTGTGTAAAATGCTGCAAAATGTTTGCAACGTGAGATGTGACCTAACGGAGATGAGGAAAACAAAGAATTGTCAAAGCCGGTTTCAGGTCATATCAAATGTCATCACTTGACTCTCTCTGTGTTTTTTCTTCAATTCAAGCAAGCATACATATACTATATGAAGAAGGCAAATCAGAGAGGCTCTTGACTTCGACGATAAAAAAACGCTACAAGAGTAAACGAGTTTCACACTCAAACTTGATACAAATAGCCGATGTTTCTTTGTTTTGTAATTCAGCTGTTTTTACAAGTAGGTACATTGAAAAACATTCCTTACGTTTTGTATATTTTAGCTTAACATCAACTGTAATTGTGCATTTTCTCATATTCGTCAAACTATAAACATTGAAACTATAATGCGAACTTTTATCTGTATGTATTTTCTGATATTGAGCTGTGAATATATAGCAACTACAGAATAATTTACATGGGACTTTTGTATCCTAAATAACTTGAAAGCATCGGAAATTCCAGTATAGATTATTTATGAATAATAAAAAAAGAGCCCTGGATATATAGTGTTGTTTATTAAAATGACATGCTGTGGGGACAAATCGACAGAATGAGAGTGAAGGCACGCACAGAGCGGAATTCCCAGTTGAAGGACCTTTCACTAAAAAGAATGGAAATTCCCGAGATTCCCAGAGCTTCTCCAGCTTTTAATTCGTCCATATGCTTATAGACTTTTTAGATTTGAGTACTGAATTTTACTTTAGTATTTTTAACAATTCCATTTTTTCCAGGGTATAAAAAGGCTCCAAACTCCGCAGAAATCCATCATTCACTCCAACATTTTACCCACTCAACAACCTCTCACCAATACTTTTTGCTCAAATTCTGAAATAAAAACTTCTTGTTTTTTTTCTCGAAAAAATAAAAAAGTATTTCCAACTCAGATTCAATAAAATGGTTCGCTCATTCAATATTTTCTTCGCCTTTGCCGTTGTTACTGTCCTCGCCATCATGGCTCAGGGATCTCCTGTTGAAACTCAAGGTATATAGTAAATACAAACAATTTTTATTTGACTTTTTGAACCATATCTCATAATCCTCAAAGTTTTCAATAAAAATTCCCAAGATCTTGTGATGTCTTCAAATAGTTTTTGGGGGTAAACTAATTAAATATTGGTTTTCTGTTGTTTCTTTTTAGAGACAACTCCCGACAAGCAAGTGAACGTTCAAGTTGTTGCACCTCCGAGTCCATCTGCCCCTGCTGCATCTCCAGTAGCTGCCGAGTCCAGACAAGGAAGACAATACGGCTACGGTGGTTATCCTTATGGAGGAGGAAATTTTGGTAGTGCCAATGCCAATGCCCATGCTTCCGCTTCTGCTGGCTCCAACGGTTTCGGGTAATAATAATTACATCTTTCTCAGTTTTTTGAAATCTTTTGTTTCCAATTTATCGTTGCATTCTTTGATTTTGATTTTGCCTTCTTCATATTGCAAGCCCTAAATTAAATTTACTAAACGCAATGGAATGGTTTTTTTTTTTTAATTTATTATTATAGTTTCGGGAAATGAAGACTCCCTTGAACTGGCTGGTTTGAAAATCCTCATCTGTGTGGTGCTGACTGCTGACCCCAATGTTTAAGAAATTGACTTGAATTCTCTTCTCCTACTCAACTGCTGTATAAAATTTAATATTTATCTTTACAATTTCAATTATCGTCTTGAATACTCTACGTGTTGAATCAACACTGTTGACTATGTATGTACATTTGTTAAATTGTGAAATTGATTACCTTTTGATAAATAAACGACTTATTATATCTCATCAAGCTCTTAATGGTAGAATTTTGAGAAAAGGCACCAACACTTTTAATATATACTTAGATGTACATATCTACATATACTGACGAGTACTCGCATCTTTTGTCTGAAATGATTTCAGTGAAATCATCTGAAAGGAGAACATTTCGCTTGATGGAGCATTTCTCGCCAACTGCATTAATCCTTGCATTTTTCAAATGACGATTGTGACGAAAAACGGGTTTCTGCATCGGCATGAAATAATTCTTTCAAGAACAATAAATAAATAGATAATTTAAGTGCATTTAAGCAGATTGACAATCTCAATCCCTACTGTTACATTTTTCGTTTAACTTGACCAGTTGGCTTCGTTAAAGATGGTAAGGTCACGAATATTATTTTTGCATCATGTTGATATGAAAAAGGCATACTTATTAATTATTAACATTACTTTTTAATTACTTATAAAAGTATGATGTACATTCGATAATTGTTTACTGACTGGTTAGTTTG
This sequence comes from Gisinianus flammeolus, assembly GCA_034699125.1. NCBI lineage: Eukaryota > Metazoa > Arthropoda > Collembola > Symphypleona > Katiannidae > Gisinianus > Gisinianus flammeolus. The sequence continues at coordinate 9,230 of JAIUND010002370.1, forward strand.
CAGCTCGTCCAAGGGTCGAGCGGTCACCTTTATACGGTCACCTTTATACAAGCTGATGTGATCGTAATCTACGCCTCGGGAACCAGAATAATAACCGAAATGCGAAATGTGAAGTTTCAGCATAATTGAAGCCGTCTGCCATTTAAATGAGGTATAATTCTTAGTACAAAACTACAAACAATCAAAAAATGTATGCTGCTAGTATTACATTTATATTACCTATTACCCATTTCATCATGATTTCTTCAATAGGACAGTTTTAATTAGGTGTATATGCAAGCATTCTGGTCTTCAACTACTTATTGGATAGCGAAATGTTATGCCTAATTATATAGTTTACCGACGGAGTCCAGTGTAATATGTATGTACTTATGTAGCATTTACTCAAAATATCTGTGTACTTATGTAATAAATGTTATAATCAATCATGAAAACGTACATTGTAACAATAAAAGGTACTTAGGTAAATTAATTCGTATCAGGGCTTCAATTTTCGTAGGTACAATTGTATGCTGCCCATATATTTACATAAGTCCTATATAAATAAAATAGACATGAAGGTGAAAAAAATTATTATATAATATTGCAATTAACAACAGAAAAACATTTGAATAGTACTCCTTAACTTTGGAATTCAATTATAGTTTTCAAAAAATTACGAGTGGGTTTTCCTTTTCCTATATAAGTATGTAGCTACAGTATGTAGCTGTATTTCTCAGCTGATTGTTGAAATCCAAAATACCTATGTTCAGCACTTTAGTCAACACACTTTTGTATAAATTATACTTTTACTATACAGCTATATTTTATAACAATATCAAGTTTCTAAATTCTGACGAATTCGTATACTACATATTCGTAAAAATATGACAAAATGCAAGTCTTTGTAACGAAATATTAAATTAATACATTTCATGTCTCTGTCTTTGGAATACAAAATAAAGATTGTGCTTCCGTCAAGGCCTCTCGTATTTCCTTCCCCAATTCGTTTTGTTTTACATTTACAAGAGTTTGGAAATTTTCCATACTTTCATTTGTAAACTTAAAATCCAAATTACGAATAATATCCGCAAGATTATTAACATGACCTGAAAATTCATTCAATTTCCCCGAATTCATGGTTGATTGAATATTAATCAAATCTTGTTTCTCTATTAACAGACTCGGGAAAATCTTTGCGAAATTGAAACAATGTGAACACGCCTCATCATACCAACTCTTGAACTGGTTAACAAAATCTTTGTAAAATCCTACCTCATAATTCTTCATAATTTCTAATAGCTCAACTGAACTCGTCTTGAACGTTTTTAGGGCTTTGAACGTTGGATGAATCTGCTCATATAGTTGGGGTACTTGCTTTTTCAACTCTTTCAAATAGGTGGTACTCCATATTCCACCCAAAGACCGACTGAAATCTTCAAACTCTAACAAATCTTCATATGCTTTTCGAATTTGGGATGTGGAAATGACGGCACGAGCACAGGTTTCCTCATTCACTTTCATTTCCTATACAAAAAAAAATTTGAAATCAAAATGTTTTTAAATGAGACTTTCCCCAACCACATATTATAATGACAGTAATTCTTTTAATTATTATTAAATTTATTTAAACTATTCTTATTTAATTATTAAATTTTATTCACCTTCATTTTCCTAAAAATTCCCTCCATTTCCTCAGAATTTTGAACAAAGGGACTACCACCAATCTTTGCATACATGGAATTTTCCATTGTAAAAGGATTTTTCAACTTACTAAAATCATCGTGCAACTCTTTGAGAGAATTTTGAGCTTGAAAAAGAACTCGTTGAACTTGAGGAATGTCCAATTGACGACAAACACTTTTTGATTGGATAATGGTGGACAAATTGTCGTAGAATGTCTTCATCAATTGAACATTAGTTTTGAGCAGATTATATTTATCTTTCAAAAGAGAAAATTCTTGTGGCAGTAATTTGAGGAAAGTTGTGACGTTGTTAATAGTTGAGCTAACGAGTGTAGTAAGACGGCAGTCGGAAGCAATTTGACGTTGACAGTCAAAAGCGAATTTATAATTCAATTTCAAGTCTTGAAAGGAGGGGAATTCATCCAATTCATCTGTGGTAAGACAGTCTTGAAGCGTCTTAAAACGTTTCTTTAGTAATGTTAAATTCCACTTGGAATCGATCGCTGGCTGTTGTGTGTCATTCTGACAAAGTAAAATCAAGGGATCCATCTCAGTAACTTGAGAAAGAATAAAATTCAGAGATTCTCCGTGATTGTTAACTCGGATTTCCAAGGAATTCCCTTTCCATAATATCAATTGATGTTGAATTAAAATCCCCAATTGTTTTGCAATTGCAATTTGCAGTTTGAGGAAAGGGGATTTATATTCTGTGTAGACAGTACATAGCTTTAAATTAGCGACTGAGAAAATCGGCACAGGACCTTTTTTCAAATACTTTTCAACATCTGTAAAGTATTCATCCAGAGTTAAAGCTGTTGTCCCGCACTCGAGCATTCTCCTTAGAAGTGCCTCCATATGATATCTTGAATATGGACTAATGAGCAAATGTTCAGGAAGAGAACTTGACTCATTTTCCACAGAATTTCCTCCAATTCCATTTGTAACGCAAGTGGCAGAAATAATTCCACAGGCCTTTTTGTTAGCTAGCCATTTCATCATCCAAATATGTTCTGCCATGCGAGCCATGCATATTTTTTTGAATTTAAATGGTAGGTTTCCAGTGAGAACATTGTAGATTAGGGTGCCCGCAGGCCAACGTTCTGTATCAGACTTCAAATCATCCTTGATACAGTCAAAATGAGAGAGAAAGACGGTGGGATTTATATTGCCTAGAGTTCCGTGGAGATTTATGGAATTTATGGCCTGGAAAAATGATTAAAAAATTGTCATGAAATCCTTATTAAATTATTTATTACATACTTACTTAAGACGTAATTTAAATTTTTTTTTATTGATTGATGTGAACGTACCGAATTCCCACCGACTTCTTTTGACGACCCAAAATCCGCAATTTTATAAGTAATGATGCCATCCGGTCCAGTACTGAGTAAAATATTCTGAGCTTTGATATCCCGATGAACAATTTGAAAAGTTTTGAGATTGGCTTGGGCAAATCCTACCTTCACCAAATATTTCAATCCATCAGTGAATTGTTTCAGAAAATTTCGAAACTCTTTTTCTTGAAATCCAAATTGATACTCTGGATGTTGTAGTTTATCTCCCAATGACATGGAGTCACACAACTCTGTGATGAGGACGAATTTTCTTTCCTTATCATCAGAAATCTCTTGTTCCCAGCCATAGAATTGGAGTATATTGTCATGTTTACATTTACGAAGAATGTCAGCTTCAATTCGGAGTTGTTTTTTAGGACCAGAGTCAGTTCTTTCCTCTGAAAATGTTTTCACAGCTACCGGAGTTCTGTCGATTTTGTGTGTTCCTTTGAAAACACAGCCAAATGTACCTTTGCCCAGTATTTCCTTCGAGTTCCATTGATAGTTTGCGGTTTCCCGGTCGTAACGAGCCATTGAGAATCCTATTTGATCATGTCAATACAATTAATTCATTATACATCCATTTCACAAATGCGAATAAAATATCCAATAAATACGCCATTGATTTGTTTACCTTTGAATTTGAGCTAGACTTCTATATGGTTTTGCAATATTGTTGCCATTAAATCTAGTTTGTTTGAATCACAAATGTAAATTTGTACTTTATCACAGTTTGCTAGTCACAGGTAATAACGATAAACATTTATGGACGTTCCTTCGTAATACATATTTGAAATAATATTATATGGAAATGCAAATAACTATACTGAAACAGATTGTTTTGAATAACTACGGGGTAAATATAGTTTGAATTGCTATAGGATAGAGCCTTTAAGCACAGAGTTGGTTGAACTATCACATAATAACAAAGAATTTCAATTTGGCTATACTAGGTATGTATACTGGAGAGGCAGAAGTAAAGCGTGCTCGCACGATAGAAGCAGAAAAGTCGACAAAGTAACGTTTTGACTCTCTCGACTGGGATTGTAAAGTGAGTAAAGGGGAGGCCAGTTAGTGATATATCAATATAGATATGTACATGTCTTTAAGTTTGTGATTGTGATAGAACAATTTTTCAAATGGATTCCATGCCTATACACTGTACGCATGTTTATTTTGTCACCATTGCAGACAGACAGTAGCTAACTAACTGTGTTCTACATCTGTGATGAGTCATCTTCTCTTGCTTGTCATCATACGAGTGTGAATGTGTATCCATGTGTATAGCCATGTATGTAGTATGTATCCATCCTGCCTTTGCCTTTAAGCATCTTCAACAAAAGCTATATACTACTTGAAATCCTTCAGAAATATTTACATATCTCAATATTCTAAACTCTATACGAATGTGCCATTGTTATTTAGCTTGTTTTGGTATACAAATGCACTATTTCATATTTTCCATTTCACGTTTAGTATACTCTACTTATTGTTTGTACAGGATTTTTATTAAATTTTAGTACATACATACATAGATAGATGAATTTGGAGTTTCTTTCATATGTATTTGAATTACACACAGTATACAACCGAAATGCATGTCGAAGTATTTGTGTTTTTATTTACTGTTTATTCTGTCTGTACTTGACCTTGGCAACGATACTGTTTTGTTATCATCAAATCAACGTAGGGAGAATGCATTTAGTCCTGATTTCTGGTGCACAATGAAGGCAGTATATTGGGTATTTTATTGAAGGCATTCAATAAAGCTCTCTGTGCACTTGTATTTATGTACGGTTTTAATTTTTACATAAAATGGTTTTTGGCTTTCTGAAATTGAAAAGCTTGAAAATATGTAATAAATAAATGTAAAGTAATAGTAAGACTCGGGTTGACATTGTTATCTATTATGGTAGTCAGTCGTGGTTTTTATTTCTTAAATAATCATTTATAATGCATTACATGACGAGAGTCTCACGTTCTAGACGCATGCATTATATAAATATACAATAAATATTAGGTTTCAATATTTGTTGTAAGCAGTAAATATGTAACCGTTATAGTTGTTATTGTGTGGCGAAAGTTTTATAGAAAATGAAACTCTCAGAGTATTCAAAGTATAAGTTTAGACGTTTAAATATTTTACGACCATACAATCATAGCTTGCACTGTAGAAAAATGAATGGACTCTAGTTAGCTGGTAAGGTGGTTGGAAATCCTGGAAAAATGAATGTCATATTTATACTTGGAATCCCTTTGCACAATTTAATTGTATGAGCCTCCAAAATTTAAAAATGATGAACTTTTTACTTACTTAATTGGTTTAGCTTCTGTATTTTTCCCGTCGAATACAGGGACTCGTTTTGGTCTAGGAGCTCCTTGCTCACCAACATCTGCCTTTGCCTTTGCTGTTTCTACAGGGCCTGATTCTATATCGAGTTAATTCAAAATTCGTATAGATAATTATGGCATGAAATTCGGTTTGAAAACTGGATAAATCGGTGATTGAATGGTCTCAAAAGCTTACTATCGTCCGATTCTTTTTCAGCCCAAGGAGCGGGACAGGCACTTGTAATTTCCAAAAACAAAAATCCGACAATGGCCAAAAACACGAGTACTTTGTGTGCTTCCATAGTGTGTAGTTTTGTTTTACATTCAGTCAATTATTTGAGTAAATAATTGGAGCTGAAAGGTGGGCTCGATGCTCAATCAATTCCTAATTCTAAATTCTAATTATGACTTGGACTCTGCATCCCTTCAACATCATAACAATGACACATTATTATTATTATGAATTTCTCTTTCATTTGGACGTGTATTTGTATTTTGATTAAGCGTGAATAGAATGACAAAAACCGACTTTCATTCATCGAATAGTCACAGTCACAAAACAAAAACATGTCTGTATAGCCATTGCATAATAACTTGTCGAGTTTAACTTAAAATTTAGGTCAGAAGTCAGTTTCATATAACGAGTTGAAATCTGTCTGCAAACGAAATATGTAAATGCTTTTTCTACAGTCCAACGGACCGAGTCCATAGTCATCCGACTTTATTAGTTATTAGAATTCGATAAGATATGAAAAAAGCTGATACATATATTTTTATTCGATTAAAATAGCACGAAAAGTTATGTTGCTTGTTTATTCCGTATATGTACAAGTCTATACAGTATATATGCATATATGCTTATCAACTAAGTTTAATGAGCTCTGAAAAATATTAACGAGATAAACAAACGTTGGAGTTGGTTCCAGTGTGATAGTTTAGACTTTTATAGACAGAAATTGTTTTCAGTGTTTATTTGTCAAAAATTAATAATAATAAAAGTGTAATCAATTTCACAATCGCGTATATACGACACATCAAACACGTAGAAATAATGTCCAGCAATCAAGATGGCAATTGAAATTGTGAAGGCAAATACATATTAAATTTTATACAACAGTTGAATGGAAGAGAGAATTCAAGTCGATTTCTTAAACATTGGAGTCAGCACCACACAGATGAGGATTTTCAAACCAGCCAGTTCAAGGGAGTCTTCATTTCCCGAAACTATAATAAATAATAAAAAAAAAACAATTCCATTGCGTTTAGTAAATTTAATTTAGGGCTTGCAAAATGAAGAAGACAAAAAATAAAAATCCAAGAACGCAACGATAAATTGGAAACAAGATTTCAAAAAACTGAGAAAGATGTAATTATTATTACCCGAAACCGTTGGAGCCAGCAGAAGCGGAAGCATGGGCATTGGCATTGGCACTACCAAAATTTCCTCCTCCATAAGGATAACCACCGTAGCCGTATTGTCTTCCTCGTCTGGACGACTCGGCAGGGGCAGATGGACTATTAGGGGAAACTTTAACGGGTTGAGCTAGATGAGATGATGTACCTGTTACGCGTTTGTCGGGAGAAATAGTCTCTGAAAGAAATAAGAACAGAAAAACAGTAATTAGTTTAATTTACCTGTATACTCAATTTCATTGCTCAACTCCCAAAAGTTTCAAGCTAGAAATCACACTGATCGCTTTTGTAGCGTTCCATATTAAACAAAGCAAAGTTGAACACTTTCAATATTTAGGACATATTTCAAAAATCAAATCTGAATTTTTTAGAAATCAACTGAAAATGTATAGAAACCTTTTCGTTTGGGAGATCCCTGAGCCATGGTGACGAGGACAGCAACAATGGCGATAGCGAAGAAAATATTGAATGAGCGAACCATTTTATTGAATCTGAGTTGGAAATATCGTACTTTTGTATTTTTTCGAAAAACAAGAAATTGTTATTCAAAATTTTAGGTAAAAAGTAGAAGAGAAGTTAAAGTTCAGTAAATAAAATGTTGGAGTGAGTGATAGATTTCTGCGGAGTTTGCAGCCTTTTTATACCCTGGAAAAATAGAATTGTTAAAAATACATACAAAATGTAACCCTATTAATACTCAAATCGTCAAATTTAAAAAGTCTATACGACGTAGAATCGATGAATATGAATATGAATAAGCAAGTTGAGCGGAGAAGCTCTGGAAAAATTGGGAATTTCCATTTTTTTAGTGAAAGGTCCCTTAAAACTGGGAATTCCTTAATCCATTCTTTCCTGTCGTTCTATTCTATACCTTCAATACGATATGTCCTTTTTTCTTGTGAAACATTTTCTAATTGTTTCAATGCTATAAAACAGAATTCGTGACAAACTGGAATTTCCAATTTATTTTGGATACATAATTACAAACGTATGTCAATCTGAGAGTACCCGTAATAAACGATTTGGAAAAATGAGGTGAGTTCTTTCAGTTTGTTGTACATGTACATGTGAGCCGATGACAAGTGAATTTTTATGCGTCACGGAATCGGTACATTATGCATGTACAATGAACTCTGAACTATGCTTTCCCAAAGTCAAGTTGATATTATGTGAGTAAAATGAACCAAAATCGACAGTTACAACAAAGAGAAAGTTGTAGGAGCTGGGGATGAACTATTATGACAAAACCGATGGCTTCTATGTATGCAATGTTTTTTTTAGTTAGTGAAAACAAAATCTCCGTTTATGAATTATGAATTGCAGTTAATATAATAAAATAATGTATTTTATGCCTTTTGCGTAATAAATCCATGTGCCCCAAGAAGAAAACGTCAGTGAGTATGAAATTATGTATACGATATATATATTTGAATTTTATTTTGAACACATATTGAATTTGCATCATGTCATGTCAATCTATTTCGCTTTTCATATACATATGTAAGTTTTAACTATCAGTATATGTACCTACAGAATTAGTCTATTTTTCCCAATACTTTTTTTTTACATGTATGTACATATTTGGTTTTAAGGTAAATTACACTCCAGTTCCATTGCAAGTGTTGAAAGTAGCAGTAATGAACATCGTCAGGATTGTCAAAGATAAATTTGCATAATAAATATAGTCACGATGGTCAAATACAGGTTAAATACTTCATTTCCCAAACCTGTTCAGATAAAAGAATAAACAACCAATTTCTTAGATTATTAACATATCCAAAGAAAATACACAGATATCGATCACAGTCTACAAATCATTAAAAAATCTAAATCAAAATAAATTTAGTACTGAATTCATTTAATTCACTTACGGGGTTATGCCGAAGCTAATGGCTTTAGCACCAGCAAAGTCGAAACTCAGGAATCTTCCTTCTCTCACACCAACAACCACCGGATTTTGAACGGGAAGATCAGCAACATCCGCTACTGGTTCTGCATCATTTCCTTCCTCTTGTGTGCCTTAATTAAAATTTAATTCAAGTACATATGCAATTACTGTATTGTAATTTCACAATTGGTACTTCACACTGATACTTTGCCGTCCACACTTATTTGCACACAAATTACATATGATTTTTGTAAGTAAAATTTCATGAAATGCCATTAGTCTATGATTAATATTGCATATCGTCTGTTAAGTTCAAAAAAGGACGATAATCATTTTCCTTAATGTCGTTTGACCGGGTTTGACTTGCTCTGGAGGTCACAATATTAGAGATGAAGCTTTGGATCAAGCGACATTATTGTAGAGCAGGTCATGAGGGACAATAATGTCCCTTGACCCAAAGCTCCATCTCTAATACTTTGACCTCGAGAACAGGTCAAACCCGGTCAAACGACATTAAGGAAAATAATTATAGTTCGTTTTTTAACTTCAGTCTCAGAATCTTATCGTATTCATATCGTACACAAACAACAACTGCTATCAAAAAAACTCCGAGCTATGGTAAACATAAACAAAAGATATTTTGCCTATTTATTTACTAGAAGCCGAGATAATTGATATAGCTTTTATTGTCATCATTTTCAATACGCTCTATTGAAGAGCGGTCCACCTACATTTATATGTGTATGGCAAAAAAAAAACTCTTACGATTACGATTGGTAGTCAAGTCTCACGTACACGTGCAACAAAGTTCCGATTCGGATGTTCGTCGTGACTGAACTTTGAACTCTTTTGACGGTGCACTCGTAATTTTATAAATGAGCCTACGCGGATTCATATATCGTAAATATCTGGATTGTCGTACACGGAGTATACGACAGTCTAATTTCCCATGAGTATATGTGTATATGACAGTGACAACGTGGACGGACGCGGATATTCTCTCCGTGTCAATTGTACATTTGACAGATACCGATACGCACAGACAGTACAGAGACACAGCCCCATAAATATTCCGCAGCTCATATGGGTTCGGAAAATAGGTGCGCACATATTATATAAGACGCTATTGAAGTTATACACTGTATTGAAAGTAAAAAATGCGTTTCCTGTGAGCTGTGCACATGCAACTTACATGCTCACCCCCCCCCCCCCCTTGTATTACAAGTAAATGTGTACAAAATCCAATATTGAATTTTACTATTGTACTTACGCAGAAAATAGTGCGTGCGTATGTACGTTAATTTCCTTTTATTACAATAGCTTGTCTGTGTCTGCACCACACTTCACTTCACTGCATGTACTTGCACTTTTATCGACCTTTAGGGATTCTCAAATCCTCCCATATTTAATTCTAACATTTAACATGAGGAAATGCAATTCAAACGTCAAACACTACATGATATGACTATACGCATTCATTTTGATGTCAAAATAGTTAATCCTATAATTATAATTAAATTCGGTAATTAAATATACAAGTTCCAACCACCAATCACCAATGACCAACGATCCCATCGATTCTCATTGCAGATATTTTTATCATCATTTCTAAGTGTAAGTATACATATTATCTTATATGGACTATCCACAATTACTACAATCTACAGTTCTACAGTGTACACGGACATTTTATGTGATATTTAAATGTAAACTTACTGAACACAATCAGGACTCTTCGCCTTGACCTGACTCGCCAATCGTCTCGTCCTCAGTACAAAAACAATCATCACACACAGGCAGAGGCAGAGACACAAACACAGACACTACAAAATCTCGCACGTACAAAAATGAAGGAATTATTATATTTTCGTTCAGGAATTATTGGACCAGTGGAAAATCCTTCGTTTCCATTTCATTTGAAAGCTCATGAGGATGACACAAGGGAAAAAAATACCAAAACCAAAACCTAAAACTATAAACACACTGACGATGAGCTGTACTGCTGTACAGACTACAAAGCTAAAACTTTAAAACAAAAAAATACAGCAGAGACTACTGTCTCTCTCTCTCTGTCTGTCTGTCTGTCTGTCTTGCTATCGCTATTGCATTGCAGGCTTCGAAGAGCAGCAGAGCTTTAACTTTGGCTTCGAAGGGATCCTGAAAGACTGAATCTACTTGACTGTCAAAAAGCAAGAGTAAAAAAGAACCTTACATGGACTCGGATAACGTAACAACAGCTGTATCTCGGGTACATATATTTTATATACGATATGTACAGACTTATCTATACATCTACCTCCATTTCAATTTCAATATACATGCATGAACGTAGTTGTCGTAGTGATTCCAGTTTCCAACATGTACATGTACGCACATTATATATCTGTAGCTTGTTTCCGGCAAATGAGATGGAATGAATCTCCAGACTACCTATAGCTTAGTTGTATGCAGTAGGCACAAAAGCATAAGTTCATCATGGCATCCTTATACAAGTGTAGAGTCGACAGTATATTCCTGTATTTTAAGAGCCCAAACCAACCACCTACAAGAACAACAAGACAAAAAAAAATAGGAGAGGACTGGATATCTCATACACATCATTGCATTGCATTGCTTCTGCAACCCCATAGAACTTGTACATATGTGGGATATATAGACGATAGAATAAATAATTATTGTATGTATTTACCTGCTTGCTGTTCACTCCTCAGCTTGTTTCCACACTTGTACAATAAAATATAACACTCGCTCAGAGACGAGGAGCACAAGATAAAGCAAAACAGAGGAGAGAGAAGAGAGCGCGTATCTTTTTTTTTCTCTGGGATTTTTTTCCAATGTAGCTCTAGGCACAGGATAATCTAGCGTGGAGTAAGATATAAATATATAAATAAAAATGTAAATGTACGCAGCACGCATTATCATCTTGTATATATTTGTGTAGTAGTTTGTAGTGAGTAGTAGTGTGGTGGGAAAACCAAAGGAAGAAATGGAAATAGATTCAAAAGAGTCTTTTTGTTTGTATTTGTATCTTATTGGTATTCAAATGGTATCTACACAAATGGTAAACCTATCAGCGTTATCCATTATCCATTGGGTTAAAATTATATTTGTATCGCATCTATAGTTGTAGTGGTGGTTGCGTTTGCATGTATGCTCTGATGCACTGTGAATATGGACCAACTTTAGAATTTAAAATTTCAAGTTTGGTTTCATTTGATACATGTACTTGATACATACAGTTTTTTGTTTCGAGTTTTTTGGACTACATCTTTGAGGTCTTTGTGTTTGTATTTACACATTTACATTTTCCCAATGAGTACCCTCGCATTATTTTTTTGAACGCGTGCATTCGCTATTACCCATTGGATTAGGGAATTGTTTAATACGGAATCAACATATTTAATTGATGCATTTATTTTGCATGCACTGTATGAAATGAGTTGTAAATAGCTTGCAAAGCACTGGTGAGTTCATTGATGAAGATAATGCGAACGCGAACGGCAGGTTATGAATTATGTATGAAGGGATGAAGAAAAGGGGAATATTCATTCAAATACTTATATGCACTGAATTTTTATACATAGTGAAGATTTCCGTAGATTTTCCCCAAGAGGAAAACATGAAATCGTCATGGATACGAAATAAATTTTGACAATAATTAACAGGAGATGATTTTTTAAAAGTTTCTCTCATTCAAACACTTATAAATAATTTGATGAGGAGTCCTCATTATATATTGAGGAGAATGAAGCCCAACAAAGTTTAAATTGGCCATCGCAATTAAAATCATGAACATTTAACAATTTTTTTAAAAGTATATAGAGTTGAGAAATTCCAGTTGATGAAACTTTATATTTTTAATGTCTGAAATGAATTTCGTACTGGATTTGGTACGGGTTTAAATATAGTAATGAAATGAAGAGTACGTACACAGTTTAATGTTGTCAGCCGTTTGGAAAATAAAAAAATTGAATAAAATTTGACGTCAGTCGAGCGAGGAGGGGATCCCTCTCTTGAATCTTGGTCATGGATGTACGGGAAGCTTTTGCCAAAGAACATGAAGTGGACGACGCATTTGAATTGGAAGAGAATGAGAGGAAAAGGAAATTGAATGAAAATCCATCTCCACCCGAATCTACTCGTCCGTCTCGAGTGAATGTTGACCTGAGTAAATTTGACAATATTTCCCTGACAGATCTACATTTGGATGTGAGACCCCGTATAAAAAACATTATTGAAGAATTGTATTCGGAACATGATTGGTCTTGGCCACCTCTACCCGTCAAAGACGTTCGCAAGGTGAGAACAAAATGAGAGAGAAAGTCAGTGTCATGAGCGTTCTTAATTCTCTATAATTTTGTGTTTCCTTCTTATTGTGTTTGTATAGGCGAGATATTTCAAGAGGAAAAAGCATGAAGTATTTTACAATAAAGAATGTTTGGATGTCTCTACTATTCTCTCGTTGGTACGTTCGATTTATCTTTCCTCAGTAAATAAGTTGAGGTTTCCTATCAAAACTATACATACATACTTTACTTTAATCATTTTAAATTCCTTTTCATGATCAGATAATTGGTCCATTGGAATTATTGGTGGCAATTGGTTTTGGACTCGTCCCCAAAACATTCATTGTGGCCATGCGAGAATGTGTCGAAATAGTGAGTCTCATCATTGGCGTCTTCGTAGTTCAAGGTTTATTTCATTCTTATGCTGCCATTTTGGGACTTGCTTTGCGAGCTTCTAGGCCCTTTGACATTGGCGTGAGTTTCTTCATACAATATTTAACTTAACTATTGACAAAAAATCCGACAAAATCAAACAATTACAAATGAAACAATTAAAACAAAATTTGCTCTATTTATCCTTCCCACAAAAAAAGTTCGTGTTTCCGATGTGGAAGTTTGAAATTGCTTTCCCACTCTTAGGAATATTCAGTGTTTGTAGTTGTTTCTACATGACTCAAACTTGGATGGTTCGGAAAGAAATGCATTTACACTTAAAAGGCTACAATTATCATTGGTACTCGAAAACCATGTGGGATTCCTACCAATCATTCGTAAGGATGATTCAATTCAACGATTTTTTCATCTTAGTTTAGTTTAGTTTAGTTCGGCTTTATTGTCAAAATCAATTCAATACAAGTACTGTTCTTCCATGATTGGACAC
>JAIUND010002371.1:0-23014 GCA_034699125.1 Gisinianus flammeolus
TTTGCCCCCCCCCCCCCCCCATTTTCAAATCCTGAATTTCCTCATTTATAAATCAGCCAAGGAAATACATACTCGAATCCGCTCCCAATTTTCTTGCACCTGCGCCATAAACAGAATGGATGTAATGCTCCAAAAAAAAGAGCCCGGGGATTCCCTGCGTCAGTTTTGATCAGGGAATTCAAAGTCTGCTGTGTGGTTTTTGTGTTTGGACAATACGATTTTTTTGATGGTGGTCATTTTTATAGTGAAAAGGATGATGAAATCAAAAAGATTCATCGAGTCCTTTCCCAAAAGACGGCGCTTGAGCATCAGCATTGGCGAATTTCACTGGATTGAGCGGAGGAGACCATCTCAATTTTTGTGGACATTTTGTCGTCGTCATCATCAAGCAAATCCTCGTGCTTGTGCTTACTAAATCCCTTATTCGGATTCCATCCACACCAACACACACGACTAAAATATTCTGCCAAATTGACATCCTGTCCTCTTGAATAAACATCCTGTCGAGAACATCATGCAATGTCCGGCGCTCGACCTCAATTCCGACTATATTGAAGGAAATTAGTGAATTCAGCTATTCATCATTCATCAGCACATCTCTTTCATGCTGAACACAATCCGCATTCTGAATCAGAGAAATATTCACAGTCAGAAACGAGACGTTGTCACAGTTGCTCACAGTTCTTATTGTTATAAGTCCTCTTGCTTGCCATTAAATCCCAAACGCCCACAAATCCAAATCCCTGTTCTTTTTAATTTTTTTGTTTCTCCCTCCAAAATCCCACGAAACAACAACCACACAACAACAACAACAATGGCCAACTCCATTCGAGTTCTCTCCATATTCTCCGCTGTTTTTGTACTTGTATTACTCTGCATTGGAATCTCGGTCGTTCATTCGTTGGACGTGATGGATGTCAAGAGTCAAATAATCTACCCGGTCGCCTCCTCGCCAGTCCTGACCATTTACAACAAGACCCAGGTGAGCATCCTATTACGAACATCCTATGGATTTCCCCCATGAAATACCGTTTCAGAATCAAAAGGACCACACAACCAAAGAAAGAAATTACATATATATAGGAATTTAGAATTAATGTTGAAATTTCCATTCATATGAATATATATGTAAATATATATGTAAATATATATGTATGTACCTATTGAATATTTTAGACTCCTCCTCCTCCGCCTCCTCCAACTTGTCCAATCGGAACGGATAGCGATGGTTGTGTCGCCACAAATTGCCCCTGCAGCTCTAGTAAGCCTTGCTGCGTGGGCGGGAGTGATTTGTCCACTTGTGAGGATGGAGCTTGCTGCCGGGGCTTGAATAAAGTCTGTCGTCAAGGAAGAGAATGCTGCAAGGGACTTCGGTGCGCCATTGGGCCGGTTGGGCCTCCAATGACTCCTCCTCCACCCCCACAAGGGAAATGTGTCAAATCCGGCTGAGGCCGAGCCCTCCACACAACCAACCAACCACACATCCCTTCTTTTGTCTCTCTCTCTTTCTCCAAAACAACTGAACATTGAAGCTTTTGCCAATTAAAAGATATATATATATGGATAATCCTTGCATTTTAGAATTGTGAAGGGATAATATTATACGTGGAAATTGCAATAAAAAAAATAAAATATACATATATATATGAGCACTTGAATCTTGGCCGAGTATTTATAGATTACAAAGTTTAAACCAATTGTCCTTTAAATCGATGTATTTATATCGTTAGTTAAGTTCACAAAGGAATTATAATTATTTTCATTAATTTCGTTGACCTGCTCCAAAGGTCAAACGGCAGAAGATGGAGCTGTGGGTCCTTCGACATTATTGTCTGCCATGACCTTTTCTGTCACCCTGAATTTTGTCACAATTTTACCCACAAAGACGGACGCAGTAGGAGCATTTCCGCAAATTAAGGAAAATCGTTATAGTTCGTTTGTGAACTTAACAGACGATATATATATTTATTGTTAGTAAGCTCATCATTAGTTTAAATAATGTAGGTTAATTGGAAATTAACATTCTGTTTGTGATTGCATTTTCCATTGAGCCTAATATATCTATATGAAATGTCCAGCATTTATTTATAGCACTTTTGCTTCTTCCTGGAACAGTCACACTGTCCATTTGTTTTCCCACAGCGTTTACATTTAACATGTGTGCTGAGTGAGCGAAAGAATTTCGTACACTGCTGCTATAAGATATGTGCTGCAGCGTGTGGAGAGATGAGAAGGGCCGAATTCAAGTACCATTTGTAAACGAGATTTTCCATTGCATGCTGGATATACTGGGTTGAAATGCTCATGCTCGCCATCCGGATGAAGAACTGCACAAAAAGCTTCCCAATTCACGCTCGCACATTCCCAACAAAACACAGCCAGAATACAGAATGCAGGAGGTGGGGGAAAGGGAAGCTTTTTGTCGTGTACAAACTCCGAATGGATTCTATCCCGAAACTGACGGCTCATCCACATTCCCATGTGCTTTCATTATATTCTCTTTTCTTTTCTTCTTCTTCCTTCTTTCTTTCTTTCTTTGCTTTTCTGTTTATGATAGAAAAGTTCTATCCTTTTCTGCAGTCGCGTCGTGTGAAAAAAGTTCTATACATTACTTTCCGTCGTGCAATCAAAGTTCACAGGATATGTACGAAAAACCTGGGACTTTTAGTGTATGTACATATATAGGTATTCAAAACAAATGACAAATTGACTTGACTTTTATTAAATCTGAAATCCATTTAAATTTTAATACAATAAATGTGTCTAAATAAATTGAGATTGAATGGAGCTCTCGTCAAAAAACAAACCACCCTGGACTGAATTTTAATTTACTCGTATAAATAAGAGTGAATTTGGATTTGACAATAATACCATACATGTGGAAAAAATTGATGGACAAGGGGTCAAAAGGTTCATAATGACCTAATCATAATTCCCAATGCAAATGTATAGTTATATACAACGGCACTATACAATAATAATAAAAATAATACTAATAATAGGTACTAATGTATGTATCAATTGACAAAGAATTACGAGAAATTATATACGGAAAATTGTATGCTCCCGTCGAAATCCTTGACAAAAGCCGCCTGAAATCCACACTTGAGCAAATCTGAAATCTAACACATTTCTTTTCTGCGAATTCATTCCAAATCTAAAATACGAATTTGGAATTCCCAAAATTAGATTTGATTTAGAATTGTTGAACATTGTCAAGTTAATTGTTGTGATTTCATTAAATATTAAAACTCGCCCTGGTCATTCGTCCAATTAAAAGGTAATCCAAAAGTTCCGATTTGGAACCAACAGAATTATTACTCTTAAATGTGTCTTTAAATGTACACCTAAAGCAGTGTTGTGTAATTATGCGGTTGTTGTTGGTGAAATGATTGGTATAGTGAATTCACTACCAATAAGATTTTGCTAATAGAATTATGGGTACTGAATTGACTACCAAAATTTTGGTAGTCAAATTATTGGTAGGGAATATATAGTTTGTAGGTTGTATATGTAGGTTGCTATATAGTGAAATTATAGGGTAATTAATTAAAATACCTGGGTATATATGGTATAGCTAGTGAATTCACTAGTGACAAAATAATTACCAAATTAGTTACACAACACTGACCTAAAGTGTACATTGTAAAGTACACTTTATGTGATATGCACTTAAGTAAGCATTAATAAACATTTTTTCTCAGCTTGTTGTATTGTTTTGTGTGCCCACAATTTCAATTTCTGAACTTATGTATATACATCAATTTCCTCTCTGTACATGTATTTTACAGCTATATAGTTGAGCTATATATTCAATATTGAACGGGGATTTTGGAAAAGCTGGACTTTTACTGTTATCATGGAGGACGTGAGTTTGCTTACATACAAATAATTACACATTAATATTTAATGAATGTATATATATATATTTAAATACTCGCATTAAAATATCCATCCAATATTTCATTTCATGACACGTCAAAATCAAAACCTATGTATATTTTTTGTAATTTCAGTTGGAGTTGGATTTGGATTTGGAAATGATGGAGAGGAAGAGAGCGCGGCTGGAGGAGACAAATCATCATACAAATGGAGTGACGATGGAACCACCTGAGCTATTAGACAAACATTCATTTAATTTCCTTCATCCTCTTATGGAGCCCGTGAGTTGACTAACGATAACGATAAATTCTTATGTACATATATATATATACAATCTCCGAATTAAAATGAACACGATTAATTTTAATTCATCCCTAATATATAATAAATATCCGTAATTAAATATTAAATAATTAAAATCCCCCGTCCTTTTTTTGACATCATTCTTATAAATATATATAGTTGACGGGGAAAATAATGGAGTGGCTGGACGGACGGTCGTTGAAAGAAGCTCGATGTGTCTCCAAATCATGGAAAAAAACGGCGACGAGAGAGCTCCTTAAAAAATGTGACGTGTCCTCCCCATTGTCAAGGGATTCTCCTCATCACGCTTCCCTCGAGGAGGAAATGACCGAGGCCTTAAACCGACTCATCTCATCATCATCATCATCATCATCACAATCACCATCGAATGAAGTGAATCTGACGCTTCGGATAGTAAAACCAGAGGACTTGGCTTGGCTCACCCTAGAAAATAGTGCTTCCCTCCGATTACGAGTCCATCATCTCAAGTACATGAGAGTCAAAGAGAAGGGGAAAGGCTCCATTAAGAACCTCTATGACATCCTCCAAACACTCCCAAATCTTCAAGTAGTGGAGACGGCCATCCTCAACTTGTACGAAAACTCCATCTTGTCCATCCTCCCAGCTCCGTCCAAAACCATGCAGTTGAATCTTCTGCAGAAACTCTCCACCCTCTCCGACCTCCAACTCCTCTGTCCATTGACCATGGAAATCCTCGAGTCCAACTTGAGCAACATCACCACATTTCATTTGTCCACCATGGACGCCCCACAAATATTCCGACTCTACTCCTCCACACCAAAACAAGATCCAGATCCAGCACTAGAACCACAAACTCCCAAACTATCGGAAGTCACCTCACCGGAAGTCACCTCACCGGAAGTCGTCGTCGTCCCCATCATAAAAAAGGACAAGAAAATCCCGAGAGGGATAAAGACGATTCAAATGGAGTTGAATCAAAATATGCCAAAGGACTCGACGAGACGATTCCTCGAGGGATTCTCATCCTCCCTCAAAAGTCTCCTCCTCCTCTGCACTCACAACAATAATTATTGTCACAATACGACGGTCAAGAGTTTGGTGAGGGCCTCAGAGCCCTGGACAGATGACTGGTTCCTCCCTGTCCATACTAAACAATTGGAATTGGAATCCCTTGAGATTGATTTCATCCCTCAAAATCCTGAAGCCAACCAATTGGCTGTGTGGAATTCCTTCATTTCCGGTCTTCAGTGTGCCAAGTTGAGGCGGATGAGGGTGGACTTGACCTGTTTTGGGAGTGAGGATGAGCTCCAGTCCATTTTGACCCCTTGGAATTCCAATACAACAACAACCACTACCACCAATCAAAACGGAAACGGAAACGGAAATGGGAATGGAGAAGAAGTGAAGAAGAAACAACTGTCAAGTGAGTCTCTGGAGGAATTGATACTGTCCCCGGATGTCAACCTGACCATTTTCCCATCCTTCTCCAGTCTCTGGCCAAATCTGAGTCGACTTGAAATCCATTTCTCGCCATGTCAAATGTTCACTTTGGACAAGTCCGAGTCTCTCGCTCGGTTCTTTGAGGAAATTTCTCGTCTGGAGAAACTAGAGGATTTGACGCTCGAGTGCAGTGTGAATGTGAGTGCTGGGATTAATTGGGATGAATTGCTCACGCAGATCAAGAAGAAGCCGGACGACGATTCCGTTTCTTTGGGAATGATTCAAGACCAAGGAAATGGAAATGGAGATGAAGAAGAAGTAAAAGTAAAAGATGACGTCAAGGAGTTGAAAAAATTTGGGGATTTTTCCATGCGGAATTTGCAGTTAAAGAGCTTGAAAATTGGGATGATGAGCCCGTTTGAGAGCCTCACAGATTTTTTCCTACTTCATGGACTCCGGACCATGACGAGTCTTCAGAGTGTTCAAGTTCGCGGGGAAAAGGTGACCCACAATAAGATTCCGTTGTAGTTTTATACTACTACTACTTTTACATTTTACATGCCAAATATGTTTTTTGTGGCAATATGAAAATGATGTAAAAATATACACGTAATATAATAGGACAAAAAACAAAATTGTGTGGATTTTAAATGTTTAATGTTTTAATGTAAGTTTTTGTGTGTGGATTTTGTATATGTATATAGTTTTCTGAGGGGGCCGTGGAGGACTTGAAGGGACGTTTGAGGCCGTCTGCTTTCGTCTCCATTCATTCATCCCGTGTGGTGTAATAAAGAGAAGAGGATTTTGCTCATCTCAATCTGCTGAGTGCCTTTTTGTCAAAAGGAAATCAAATTTAAAATTTATACTTTACTGCTTTTTTTTCTTTCTTTTTTTTGTTTTGCTAGAAATTGTAAATAACTTGAATTTATTTGTACAATTAATGTATAGTTAATTGTTTAATCATAATGAAGATTAAATCATTTTAATTATATACAGAAAACAGAATCTTGTCTAATGAAAAAAAATTCACATTCAATTATGAATGAACATTAACGCCTGTGGACTGACTCATTTCCATAAAATTCTTACCATTATAGCTGAGGATGAGATTTTATACAATTCCTTTGAAAATGTACGTATGTCTATTATACACAAAATTCCAATGGAGATAATTTAATTAGTAAATTACGGGTTTTTAAACAAATTCAAGTAAATGATAATAATATTATATTATTATTATTATGACAAAATTACGTAAGTTTTAAATAAATACTTTTGGATTGGGTACACACCTATTTAGAAATTGTTAGGCACAAAAATATTCTTCTTGATATAATATATAATATATTATATAGGACGACTTTGAACAATGAATGGAATAGAAAATTTACATAAATATATGAATTGAAAAGGCACAGAAATTCTGTTTCCTTGAAAGCGAAATTAAATTGAGAAAATTGAGGAAATCCACAAAATAATTATTACTTTTAAAAATAATTATAAACACCCAATTGAAAATTGAAAAATTGAAATTGAGAGAGAAAATAATATGCCAAAAATCCTGGTAATTCTCTTGTATCAAATATATAATATATCAATGTATGAATTAATCAATATTAAAATCGGAGCTCGGCGCTGAGTAAAGAAGTCGTATCCGCTTCTGAATAGCCATCCAACTCGGAATCCTCCACTTCCGGTTCATCCTTATCTTTATCCACGGCCCCAGCGATGGCACCACCAGCCAAACCCCCGGCGGCTCCCAATCCGGATCCCAATACAGCACCACCCGTCACGCCCACAGCGACCCCAACCCCCAACGCCACCTATACAAATCCCAAAGAAAAAAAGAAACCTCCGTTAAAATCGGATAAAACATTTTATTATATGAAATCCACACAGGAAATTATTCGAGGATATATAATTTTATAAATTAAAGGCATATAATTTAAAGGTTTAATTGTGTATTACCTCGGTGCCGATGATGGACGCTATCGCTGGGCCAATCACGGGCCAAACAAAAGGGCAAGCAATGCCCACGACACTGCCAACCCCAACGGCACCCCCCACTGCACTCCATCGAACATACTTGAGTAATTTCTTCTTCCTCCGCTCCTTCACCAAGTCCAACGTCAGCATCTCGATTTTCCTCGTCAAGTCGTGAACGGATCGTTCCCGGAACTTGTGATTCTTCTCCGAGCGAAAATCAATGATTTCCGTCGAGTCCGAGAAGCGCTCCAGGCAATCTGCTTTCTGAGTTTGAAATTCCCGCTGGAAATCCTCATCCGTTTTATTCAGCAGTTCCTCTCGGTTCCTTTTGAAAGTCTCCAATTCCCGCTGAACGATGTCCTGGGTGCCTTTCTCGATGACCTCGTTCCTACTCGCTACTCGCATTTTGAGGGACTTGAAGACCGTCAATAGTTTCTCGTCCAGTCCTTTGTTGTCGTCCTTGTCCTTAGTATTCGTCTCTTTGAAGGAAGGGGGCCAAGACCAAGTGGTTTGTCCAAGAGCGGGATATTTTAAATGGAGCTGCTGGAAATCGGTGAGGACTTGAGACCGGATCGTCTCGTGAAGGATCTCAAAGTCCTGGGTGGTCATGTGAACGCCCTCTGTCTCCTCCACCATTCGCTCACGGTACGCTTGAACTGCCCCAGTCACGTGCTTCACTTGAAGGCGAAGCGCCTCCTCTTTGAAAGGAACGAACGCGGATTGAATGTCCAGCCTCAGTTGAAGCTCCGCCCCTTTGAGGAGTTCTTGGTTATTCGTGGGTGGGTTCTCGTGGAATTCGGTGAGGACGTCACTTTGAAGGGCCTCGTGAAATTCCTCGAGATCTTCCTCCGGATAGAATTTCTCACCCAACTCGGCCTTGATTCTCTCCCGGTAGATTTGAATCGCATTCTCAAGTTCCTGCCGAACTCGAAACTCTGCCTTTTCCCTCTGGAACTGATTTGACTTTTCAAATTTGGATTTTTCCCCCAGCAGGATTAGCTTCAGTTTGTCTTGCTCCTCGTCAAATTCCGTCATGTCCAATGATGTCAAAGAGAAATCCGGCGGGTGGTCAAATAATTCCGGACTGGAACTGGAACCGGAAATCGGTGGTGGTCGGTTTGGCTTTGGCTTTTGTTCGGGGACGAATCGACAATTGAATATAAAGACTTTCACAGCTTGTTTCCCTGCATTTTCCGCGAGGATCCGAACGGACTCTGCACTAAGAAAATCCAACTGAGTAAACTTCTCAATGTGTTCTTTGTACACGGATAGCGCGCGCTCCAGCGCCGTCTGAAGAATCCTTTGACGACGGATTTGATTGCGCAAACTCAATTCGGAGTAGACTCCAATCATTTTCCGACTCAGTTTTGCTCGGAGCTCCTCCCGAGTTTGATCACCCAGCCAGCGGGAATTTTCAAAGGTATTGAAGGCAGCGGCGGTGGCGATGGTGTGGAGTCGAGTCAGGTGACCTTGGAAATAGAATTTGGCGGTATTTTCCACATCCACATTCAAATCACAATCACAATTAGATGGAAGGAGGAGGGCGGGGAAAGACGCTTTGAATTGAGTCAGGATCCGTTTTTGAAGGGTCGAGTTGAAAAGGCGGGTGGTCACTCGGTAAATGGAGGCTGGCTCGGGGATGTCTTCGCTATTGTACTTGCGGACGTAGAGCTCCATGGCTTTGAGCGTGTCCTCAGCCGTCATTGACTGTCCATTAATTTCATGTACAGACAAAGACAATGGTGAGTTTGAATTGGGATTTGAATTTGAATTCCCCGCCAGCTGCTCAATGGACTCTCGAAGGATTTCCGGGAAAGGCCAAGTGAGGTCTTGGACGGAGCCATCAAATTCCAGAGGGAGAGCATTTGGTCCTGGATGAGGAAGAAGACAACATTGGATTTGACGGAAGGACTGACGGATTTCCTGGCGAGTTTGAGACTCGGCAGGACTATCCCCATCCCGTATCCTTAATACATCCTCAATATAGTCAAGACCCCCAGTCCAACCGTATGGAAATGGACCATGTGGATCGTTCCAATCCCGAACGAGGAAAACTAGTTTTTGAAATGGGGCCGCCACATTTAAAACGCACGCGTCTTTATTCATAGATGATTTCCCTTTCCCGCCATTTCCTAATTCTTGTTGTTGTAGTTGTTGTGCTTCTTGTTCTTGGTCTTTGGCGAGGAGGGAAAAAGTGAGGAAACTGGAGAGTCTTTCCAACGTATCAAAATGAACGCCATGAACGACGTTGAAAATGAAGACGGAGGAGATGAGGAGGGAAAGACCCACTGTGATTGAGTATTCTCGCTTGGTCCGATTATGAGGATCAAAAATCCCGGGGGTGTCCATGACAAGGACGTCTAGGTCTTGTCCAGTGAGGGCGTTCCGGATTCGGAAGGGTCTCGACCACAGCCACATCCCAACTGTTCGGTAGTCCTCTCCGTTGCCGAAAGGGAATCCGGGAATGGGGAGGTCCATCCAGTCGGAAGTGGTCAAGTCCAGATGGTTTTCCAACGCGAAAAGATAGCGGAGGAGATAGCGGAGGTAGAAGGATTTCCCTTGTTTGGTGGTGCCCACGAGGGAAATGATGGCGACGGGTCGCTCGGAGGAGGAGGATGATGCCATTGATGTCCCTTTCCTCATGTCCTCATTGTTCTTGTTCTGGTTCTGGTTGTCCAGTCCCAAAATCCTCTCGACCAAGTCCTTCCGGAATATCAGTTTTCTGCGGGAGGGTGTGGATTTTGTTGCTGGGGAAGATTGTGGGGGAAGGCGAGGAGGGTCCGGGTTCGATTCCTGCTGGAGGTCGGATTTTTTCAAGTCGGCTTCCTCCACCTCCTCATCCTCATCTGCAAAATACATGATTTGAATGGCTTTTCCATCCCCCATGAGCTCCAGCAAGTTCTCCAGCACCATTTTGTACAAAAAAAAACAAAAGTCCACAAATCCTGAATTCCTCTTCTCTGATTTCTGAATTCAAATTCAAACAAATTTTGTAACGTCAAACGTCAATATAGAGGGAGAAAATGTGTTAAATGATGTGGCTCAAAAGAAACTTCCTATATTTTGTTTACTATTTTGGTGAGGAATTATATACAAAAGCGATTTACAAGGAACACTTGAGGATTTGTAATGTATAAATTCGAGAAGGGGAAAGAGAGAATATCGTTGGAAAATGCTATAGCTATATACCCTATGTATATAACATGTACATACATAATATAGATACACAAGAATGTTCTGAATATTACATAAAAACTATGTATTTGTAAATTGTAATTAAAGTTACCTCCAATTGACTTTGTCCTTTATAGTTGTATGTATATATTTTGCTGAGGATTTCCTGCGTTCTCCTATATTGTATATATATATACTTTTCCTGCACGATTCGATTTGATATTTGTTCAATTAAATGAATTTAAATGTAAAATGTATATATATACTCGAGCAATCCCGACACTTATCGTCCGAGTGGGAAATAAAACGACGATTTCCATGCATACATGCACACACAGCTCCGATTTCACTGTGTCGGACAGTCGACGCTCTTTTCTGTCAAATACATAATGATGACTCACTCTCTTACATGTAAGTACAGCTATGTATAGTAATTATGTATGTAATTTAAATCTAAATTAGTGAAATGAACTATATTACATGGTGCGTTGAGACGAGAGAGCAAACGACTGACTGTGAGAGAGCGATGAGGATGAGACGGAGAGGAAAGATAAGAAAAACACATACTAGTATACCTATATATACGGAAAATGAAGGAATGGATTTCTGTGTGTTTGTGTATTACTGTGTTGGTTGCACTGGACTTTGCACGACAGACTATGTATGTACATATATAGATTTGGGTATTCTCCGCATTTCCTTCCTCACACACACACCATAACTCCTCTGAACCATACACAGAATAACATGTGCCTTCTGTGCCTCTCAACTATAATTCCATAAGTATATTGTGTATATGTACAGATAAAAAAACGTCCGGTTTTAGCGGTCGACGATGAAGTGAGGAATTCCCAGAACCTGGGATTATGTATATATGTATATATATAGGAATTAGGAATGTAGAGAAAAATGGTGAACTATGTATGTACATATGTATGTACATAGTAAGAGTAGCCCAACTTTAAAGTATGTGCATAAATATATATAGGACTTTTTTATATGTACCCTTATTCAAGGTTACGATATATGTATATGAGATGAGAAAAGGCACTCTCAACTTGTACATACATATTCTGACGATGAGCTGACGAAAGCCATGTCAAATATTATTGAATATGTATCACAATCAGTACAATCACATATGTACATACGTATATGTGATTGTCAATTGTCTGTACATTATGAAACGAATCCAAATTGAAATTCGGTTGTTCCACATTTAAATAAAAATATGTTGTATGTTTTATATAATAAATAAAATATATACATACAACATGTATTATATATTAAATATAAAATATAAATAGTAATAAATACGAATATATGCACATACAGTTAAAATCACATATAAGAAATGACTTGATTTTTTACTACGCGCAATTACAGCGGTCGCATACATCATATATATTTGATAATTCATTAAACGACTAAACCTATTTTGTATTCTATTAATTCTATATCTGTATATATTATTTTAATTATTTACTTTCATTCCGTATAGGTATTCTAGGTATATATATTTGTATGCCCTTCCATCCAATCTTTTCATCAGTCTTGTATAATTCTTTTAGTAATTCTTTGTGTATCGATTCCAGAATTAGGTATTACTACAAATTACCTAGAATTGCAATTACCAAAAGCATCGGTAGGAAAAATTAGTAAGGAAATGGAATTACCAAACCAATTCCAAAAAGAATTTGGTAAGGAATTGGAATTACCAAAAAAGAATTACCCCAAAGAATTGGCAAAAAGAATTACTAAGGAATGTTGGGTATTATCCCTATTTTTTGAATTTTTCAAGGGAGGAATTTTGGAATTGGAACTAGAATTAGAGGTTTACCAAAAGTATTGTCTAAAAGAATTACTAAAGAACTAGGATTACCAAAATTGCGACAGAAAGAATTAGGAAAAAGAGTTTCAAAAAGAATTACTAAAGAACTAGGATTACCAAAATTGCGACAGAAAGAATTAGGAAAAAGAGTTTCAAAAAGAATTACCTAGAATTAGGATTACCAAAAAGTGGAGTTATACAACACTGTCATATAGGTACAATTTTTTAGTGTACAATTATACAATATTCAATATTATACAATCAAGACACATAAAAAAAATATATATTCAGCACAAGTTCAATATTGGAAATGGAAATCCAATGGAATCCTTCGCTATATTTGCAATAAATTGCAATCAGCATCAGAATTAGAGAACAAGAAAGTATAAATAAATAGTACAAAAATGTATAGGATTGCAAAAGCTTCCAAGTGATATCCGTCGCTTTTCTGTCTGTTTATAGAAATATAGAAAATTATGGAATTTTGATTATCATTAAATTTTAAATTAATTCTTAATTCATTTCTTGTTCCTCAATTGACGAGGGACGACGACGACGACGACGGTGGGCTCACGATCAGAACCCGATTTGGACTTGTCCGTTTCCCCATCCTTGTTGTCCTCCGCTGCTGGTAGTTCCTCTGTCTTTTTCTCCTGCTTCTCCTCTTTTCCCTTGTTATTCCTATATAGCACGGGGAGAGATATGGACATTAGACATTAAACTTTAATTGAGTAAACATGTGAGTACTTTTGCAATTCCTAATTATTAATTATTATATTATTGTATAATATCACTGTCATTTGTATGATATGATTTATAGGGAAAAGGGGAATACATATATTTTATATGACAAAAGTTTTTATTTGATTAGCACATATAAGTACAACCTGGCTCGATGTTTTTTCCCAGCATAGTGATCGTGAGCGCGGATAGCAGATGTCAATTTAATTTGGCATGTACTACAGAACGTGGACGGGTCACCTGGAATCCAAAATAGCAAATAGCAAATGTAAATGTAAATACACACACAATAAAAGATTTAAGTAAAACACATTTAATTCACCAATTAAAATTATGGGAATAGTTAACAAAAGTATATCGTCTGTTAAGTTCACAAACGAACTATAACGATTGTCCACTAATGTGCGCTTTATATGTTTGATAAAGGGAGCACTATTGTATTAATTAAGTGATGATTTATATATGGAGAATAAGGAAAGAGAGAGAGAGAGAGATGTATGGGTTAACATGAACAGATCAGTCGGAGAACTGATCTGTGTTAGATTTATTGTTCATTAAGTCGAATCGATTGTTGTTGTATTTGTTTGTATGGAATGTCAACATGACATTCCATAAGGATTATTAATTGTACGTGTACAATATTTATGTACATGACTGTCCTTAATTTGCGGAAATTCTACGACTGCGTCCGTCTTTGTGGGTCAAATTCTGAAAAAATTCAGGGTGACAGAAAAGGTCATGACAGACAATAAAGTCGAAGGACCCAAAGACCCATCTTGAGCCATTTGACCTTTGGAACAGGTCAACGAAATTAAGGAAAATAATTATAGTTCCTTTGTGAACTTAACAGACGATATATATTATTGCCGTCGGTATATAAGTAGATCTATAATAATCGAACCTTCATCCGTTGTTTTCTGTCGTTTGACCGATGGAGACTCGTCATCTTCCTTATTATTATTATCAGCCACAACAAGAGGAGCACCAGATATTTTCATGGGGTTTTTCTCGTCATCCTTATGGAGCCAAACGGTCACTTTATTTTTTTGCTTCTTCCCATTGTAGTGAGTTCCCGCATGACCTTTTGAATTGAACTATATTTATACACAAATCACACAAGACAAAAAAAAATGTATACAAAACAAAATGTACAGAGATTTCTTTTGCTTAACGTATACATATACATGAACAAATGAAATGATGCGGAATTATATACTTCAATGGAGCAGAGATCACATTTAAGAGGTTGAATGAGTTTGGCAAGTTCCGATGGTAAATCCATTGAGCTTGAGATTTCTTTTGCTCTTGTTGGCGTTGTCATTATGGATGCTGTACATTCTCTAGTTCGTTTCAAATGCGGACTTTCAATCCCAATTAAATTCCCCCATGTCATCATCTTTATCAACAGCTGATTCGTCTTGACCTTGACCTTGTACGGACTCACTAGAGGAAATTCGAGTCATTTAATTTATTTGGGACATTTTTCCTCTGGATTTTATCCTTTTTCTTCTTCTCTTCCTCTTCATCATCATCATCATCATTGTCCAGCACCGTACGAAGCTGGAAAGTTATTAATTTTGATTAACGTTAGTGTGTTACATTGCAATATAAAAGACGAATATTGATCACAATAAAAAGTTATGGTTTTTAATATACAGTATATTTATATATGTATACGTATTTATTTTTATTTATATGATGGGATTACAGCCTTGATGAATTGTGTGAGGTTGCGAGTTGACTAAAAGCAGTCACTTGGACTTTGATGAATGTCATGGCTTTACGAAGTCGAGTCAGTTCCTCTTCCATTTTAATAATTCCTATATTGTTAAAATTTAAAACATGTACAATGACAATGAAATGACATAAATATATGAGATCAGGCATATAAAGTAAAAAGTTGTATACACGTAATATATTTAGTAACACATGCAATTTTAATTGAGATTATTCATTCATGCATCTTGATTTGTATTTACTTATAATTGACTTGTTAACCTTATATATATTTTGTATTTTGTATTTACCTGTGGGTTTTCTCGGTTTTGGATTCTCGAATCTCGTCCGTGTGCGTAAAATGTAAAATGTCGAATGTCAAAAATCACATCCACACATGTCATGTAAAATCACGTTCAACTTTACCCATTTGCCAAAGTAATGACAAAACTAGTGTGTATACAATTTTAAAGTGATTACCAGATGAGGACAACAGTTAAAAGCGTGTCAAATTACAGACAGCTCTGGTTGGGAAAAAAAATCATAGACTAAACATGAAAAATGGCTCTATGTAGACAGGAGAAAATGCATGGTAAAAAGTTTAGCAGAAATTGAATGTTTTGGGCCAATCAGTCATCTCCGTGATGCATGCTCAGCCAATAGACAATCTTAACAGGGATTCAATATGGTTTCTCGTGTCTATGTACGGACGATGCTTCGTCTATATGGAGAAAATAAAATCGTGGAAGTATCGTCGGGACTTTTTTGGCTCGCCGGCAGTTTTCAAGGATGACTCGAAAGTGAAGAGTTTACTCTCTTCACATTGTTCATGGACCAAAAAAAAGTAACTTACAATGGAACTACCCATCCTGACGCCCTAGTTTCGAGACGAGACCTACAGTTTCCGGTCAATTCGGGGTCGCTGACAACGAATATGACCATCCTCCGTCCCCGTTTTCAGGATTTTGGCCTCTAGAAGCCCGTGAAGTTCAAATTTTGCTTGTTTTCGCCACATTTCCCACCGACGCTGACCAGTCTACAGGTCTTGGCCAAAAACAGGACCAACTTTTGAAGTCGTGGCGTTGTATCACAGTATACACGGTAATTAAAAACTTTACATGTATAAGCAAAAATGCACATCCTGACAAAGAGGTGGAGCTCGAGGGGCGTCACCCTTTTCCATAGGCTGTAAAGTAATTAAAAAAGTTTTTTTTCAAAATTTTGAAATCCCAAAAATGCTTGTATACATAAGTGGGTTGCAGCCTTTTTTGCATTTTCCAACTGCAATTTTGACTGACACTAAATTTTGACCCATAACACAAACATGCGTATACATGTCCATATACGGCAGCATTTGTGCATGGTCAAAATTTGACAAAATTGAAAAAAACAGCAAATTCTGCGTCAAAGTAAACACCTGTATAAGCATTTTTGTTGTTTTTCTTGCCACACTGGCAAATTATCCCCCGAATTTACCACAGTGTGAGGCTGTGAACGACAGCTATGAATTAAATTTGTACTTTATTTCCATCATATCCGCGTCAAAATTGCATTGAAGACATGAGAAAAATTCAAATTTTGCGGGCTTGTAGCATCCAAAATCCCCATGGTATGGACCGGAAGTGGTCATATTCGTTTTCAGCGACCTTGAATTGACAAAAAAAAGTTGGTCCTGTTTTTGGCCAAGACCTGTAGACTGGTCAGCGTCGGTGGGAAATGTGGCGAAAACAAGCAAAATTTGAACTTCACGGGCTTCTAGAGGCCCGTGAAGGGCCTCAAAATCCTGAAAACTCAATCCTGAAAACTCAATCCTGAAAAAAATCCCAAAATCCTGAAAACGGGGACGGAGGGTGATCATATTCATTGTGAGCGACCCCGAATTGACCGGAAACTGTAGGTCTCGTCTCGAAACTAGGGCGTCAGGATGGGTAGTTCCATTGTTAGTAACTTCCGACATCCGACTTGTGGAATTGAATTACTATATACACAAGAAAAAACTGCGTATGTACATACATACTTTCTTTTGAAACACTCTTTCGTCGTCTCTCGTCACTCTCATGTGACTTTTATATATTTGTCAACAATTGGATGCACAGTCACCACTTATGGAATTGAGATCCGACTTATTCAATTGGCTTCTCATCTGCTCAGAAATTTTGTAATGCCAAAAGGACAAATAAATCCAATTCTGTATGTGGGCACAATCATTTGAAATGATTAAAATACATCCATGTACCGTATAAGCTGTAATAGAACCCCTGGGGTTGTATTTGAAAATTTTATAGAACTACCCCAGTGGGGAACGTGAGAATTATGTATGTACGACAATGTATTTGACATGGGCGCAGGATTCAGCCTCTGCAAACATGGGGTGCTATAAGAGGGTGGGGTTCTATAACAGCTTATACGGTATAGATGAATATATATCGTCGGTTAAGTTCCAGAACCCTGTATTATCATTCGGCCCCTGAAGGAGCATACGCACGTTAGCATATATGAACGCGCACGCAAATTCGCCTTATGGGGCCAAATGATTAATTAAACCGACGATATAGTCATTTATTCGGACCCTTTCATTGATTTCATTAGGATTTTCAAATTTGTGGTACAGTGTTCAAACTTCAAAGTGCTGTTATAAACCAAGATAATTAATTAACTGACTTTTGTTTCTTAATTGTTTCCCAAAATAAATGAGTTGAGTGCACGGGTGATTTATTACCGAAAACTTCTTTCTTTTTTGGTCTTTGGTCTCACCGTATACCATTTTCTTTTCTTTAATGATTCCACACATTGTGTATATAATAAATAAAGTTCTGTTATTAAGGCTCACACACATCCAGAAACATGTTAACATTATTGGTTTTATTGTTTTTCTTTTTATCTTTCCCACAATCTCTGTAAGTACCAGTACAGAAAGCACGAGGTTTTTTTTTTTTTTTTGGAGAGAAAATAAACACACATATAGAGTTAATTGCAAAATAAATAAGGAATGGACGATAAGAGCGCGTAATGCTCAAAAACAATTAGTAGTTAATTCACATAGGGCTATATATATATTTGTATTATAATGTAAATAGGTAATATTAAAAGCGAATTCTGAAAATATCGTTGTTTGACTGATCGCGTGAATTGTGAATTGAAAATTGAAGCAATTTTGATGGGAAAATGTGAGGTGTGGGCGGATTAATTAAAATGAATGTTCACATGCGGCCCAAGAGCCTCCACTAAATTCACAATCGCTCCCTCCGAAATCTGTATATTCAAAACAATTTGTAAAAAATCCCGGGTATTTTAAACTTGAACTCAAATATGGAAGTCATATATATATTTATATAGATAATCTTATAGAAACACCGTACATATATACAAAAAACATATCCACATGCACAAACACACACAGATTCGAAAACTCGCTTACGAATTTCCTGGGCATTTCCAATGTCTGGAGTTTCTTTAAATGAATGAGACCATTGTGAACGAGGGAATCCGACCAGCCATGTTTTTCACAGCAGGAACTCTCCAGTTTCAAGTATGTCAATGCTGAAAATATATGCACACAACCACAGACAAAGCTGAATTCATTCATTTTGGCATTCCCATAAAAAAAAACTCAAATTGAATTCCAAATTATTTATACATATATACATTTCCAGATTTTAATTTCGGGCCGCGCCAGCACTCACATTTGAGATTTCTAATGGATTTGAAATCGGCGCTCTCATTCTTATTCTTGTATTGGTTCCCCTCGTATTCGTATTCGTGTTCGTATTCCTTCCGTTTGATGCCAGTGAGTAATTCATCTCCACTACAAAACTCCTCCTCCTCCTCATCTTCGTCGCTTCCTCCACATTTGTCATCCGTCAATTCCAGTTGGAGCCGCTCCAAGTTGGTCATCTCGGAAAAGATGGCAAGGACGGTCGTGGGCGTGGTTGCCTCTCTCACCTCCAATCGAATCTCCAGTGCCTCCAAATTGGGCCAAAGATTGGAGAATAAGATGGAGGAGCTTGTGAATTTGGCGGTCGGGGGGGAAATGACGAGACTCTTCAAGGACTCGCTTTGAAGTGTCCGCCTCCGATGACCATTCCACTGCTGAATCATCTCATCGAAATGTCTCGTGATGCCCGCTTTAATCTCCAGCCTTTCCAGTTCCGGCAATTGTAAAGCCACGAGAATGGAATTCCACACGCTCAATTCAAGTCGTCGTGTCCTCCCGCAATTATTATTATTATTATCCCCAATTGTTGCCTTTTGCTCCAAGTCCAAGTTGCATCCAGAAATCTGAATGTCCAGCGTCTTCAATCGCTTCAATGTCCAGGGGATGTGCGAACCGGAAGCAAAATCCCTGGCGCGATCCGCGCAAACGTGATTGGATTGATCCATGTCGGACGCATTATTATTATTATTATTATTATGGGAATTTCCTGCGGGGGAATAGTAGAAAAAAGTGAGGTGGAGATGCGTCAAAGTACTGGAGATCCTCCTCAGGAATTCCCGGACCACTTCCGTCGGAATCAAATTGCTCAACATCCCTGAGAATCTGGTGATGCCCCAGGGGATCCCCAAACTCACATACAATTTGAACACTTGCTCATTGTTGATTTTGAGGGTTTTGATGGGACGGAGATGGGTTGCATATTCCGCATAGTTTCGGAGAGTGGGAGCTGAGAGCCAGAAATTCAAATGGATTTCCTGAAGGGACCCGAGTTTCTTCAGGAGATTCCGCAATTTCAATGCTTTCCGCTCATTTTCCTCCTTGGCGCGCTGGAGCTCCGAGCCAGACAGCGGGATGCCCGGATTATTTTGATGATTTTGATTATGATTATCCTGCGGATTTAATGGTAGTGGTAATGGTAATGGTAAATGGAGGAGTGGTACTACTTCAAGTGGGAGGGGCTTGAGCCAGGATTGTTCCCGCGAGAAATCCAGACAGTGAGTCTCAAGGGTGTTTAGATGAGGGAGTTTGTTCAGGATGAAATTCAAATGCTCCGTGTTCATCCCTGGAGACGTCTCGAATGGGTTTTTCCCGCCATATTTAAGGCTCTTGACTTTATTCCCGCCGGAGAGGAGTCCCGCTTGAATGAAGGTTCGAGTGCACTCACAGTCCGCTATGCGGAGTGCAAGGGGGTCAAAATGGAGGGAGTAGGATAGGAGTTTGTGGAGGGAGTCTTTGAATTTAGTTTGTTCACATTCACATTCACATGGAGGGAGATGGAGGAGGTGGATTGGGGTGGAAATGTCGGATTTGAACAGGAGTTCCCGCGTGGCTTCTCTATCCCAAAGGGAAGAGACCATCCGGACCTTTTTAAGCGTCTCCACGTCCGTGAATTCAAAGATTTTCGGGAGGATCTGTGTGCAATTAACAATAAAATGATGATGATAATCTCAATTCAATTCCACAGTTTCCAATGAAACATTTACCTTCTCCTATATAAAGCCCTGAATTCGGTCGTTTAATTTTCCTTACTTGCTCCATGTCCACTGGATTTTTCTCCAGACTTTGCCTTTCCCATGGAATCAATGCTGACGAATCCATACGTATATCTTCTCCGTCCATTCTCACTATTTTTTCTCACTATAATTTCAGTATAATTGTAATTGTGATTTCACAGAACGTTTTCAAACTATACAACGTTTTTTCTTCTTCTTCTTCCCCAAATCCTCGGATTTGTTTTCATCCAGAGCTCATTTTGTCTTGAACTTTCCTCCTCAATTCACACGAGAAGACGACGTGAGTGTGTTGTCAATTCAAATTCACACCAGTATCCATAACTTCGAGTGTGGTTTTTTTGCAAAGAGATATATATATATATATATAAAAGAAAAGGAAAGAGTCGGGGACAAAATAAACGTGAAATTGCTTCTTCGCGTCAAGTTCGTTTGGAGTGTGAGGAAAACTGTGGAAAGAGAATGTGAGAATGACTCATTTGGGATTCGAGATTTGAGATTTGAGTAATTTTCTCACACACAGTTCATATATACCTAAACGATATATTTGTACGTTGTATATAATACGTACGCACATCAGAGAAAAGAAGGAGAAGGACAGTGAAATGAGAAAAGAGGGAGAGTTTTTGGCGGAGAGAGAAATACAGATATAAGTAAATGTAAATATAAACAGTGTGGCCTTTTGGCTTTTGATTTCAATGTTAGGAGGCCACTGTGCTTCTGCTTTTGCATATAATATAATATGATGGAGAGAGTCGTCTGCCGTTCGTCTGTATATTACCGTATAAGCTGTTTTAGAACCCTACCCTCTTATAGAACCCTAGGTCTGCAGAGACTAAATCCTGCGCCCATGTCAAATACATTGTCGTACATACATAATTCTCACGTTCCCCACTGGGGTTCTATAACATTTTTAAATACAACCCCAGGGGTTCTATAACAGCTTATACGGTACTTCCCTCGGCTATTGATAGAATCATCAGCTGTTAATGTTAATGTGTTTTGGTGTGTGTGTGTTTGTGTTTGGGTTTGCGGGGATAATGAGATCAGAGTGCAAAAGAACGTACAACATTCTGCTGCTATACTAAAGTTCTTGTCTTTTGATCTGTGGCCAAGTGTAACTCGGTCGTTGGGTCGGTTCTCAGTTGGAGTTGGAGTTGGAGTCTCAACTTGCCCCAATTCCTCGACTATTTCCAATTTTCAATGCCAACACTCTTCCCAAATAACTCGATCTAATTAAACATTTTCTCTGTGTGTCTGTGTGTGCTTCTCTTTCTTTTGCCTTCTGTGTGTTTCTTTTCTCCTGTGTGCTTGGCTTTTGCTCTAATATATTTAAATTCCCTTTGATAAGAATCCCATTTATATATAGATTTAGATGAATTCTTTAGTCTTACGCAGTTATAAATGCAAACTCTCTGAAATATCGTAAATATCTTTCGTATTATGTGCGTTGGGGGACGGGGGTTGAGTCTGTTGAGAATCTGTCGGAGAAAATGAATAATAATGTACCGCCTGCAATGTGGCTTTATATAAATTTATTTATAACGTCTACGAATTAAAATTAGCTCAAATATGTGAAGGAAATCCCGTTTTTTCTTCTTTTGCTGAGACACATTCATTCAACACTTTTCCATTCTTTTTCGTATATATACAGATATAACTTCAACATCTTGATTGATGTATATAAATGGGACGATTAAAAGTAATCCCATTCGTAATATGTATGAGCATTGACTGAAATGTCTTTTTAAAATATCAAATATCGTTTTTTGTATAGGTTTACAAAATGGCTCAAGAAAATAATGAGAATTGAAAATCCGAATGCTATCGCGGTGTGATGGACTCTGATTGTCTCTGATGAAAATGAAAATGATCCACAGAATTGACGACGATTTTGAGGAAATCCCACACACACCTGTGCGGCAAAAGTCAAAAACTCACTATCGATTTTCCCTACCAAATATAGTTTTAACATATAAACATAAAGTACTTACAATTAGCATAGTTAGTATATACAAACTGTGTACAAACTGTGCAATTAGTAATAACACTCAACCGCGCGGAAACATCACATTTCAAGACTTCTTCAAACCTATATTTGGAGCAGGTCAACGAAATTAAGGAAAATAATTATATAGTTCCTTTGTGAACTTAACAGACGATATACATTTTTTATTTCCTTTTCAATCATAATTTTATTTCTTTATACATATTCATGTGGATAAAGTTTCCTATTATAGGAGCATACTATGTTCCTATATATTTTTGCCTTGCATTCATTGCAAATTTTGAATGATTTTATGTTGCAACTTGCAATTTGCAATTATTAACTTATGGTAAACGGGAATGTGGTTTTGTCTAAATAAATGAACAAATCCGTAAAACGCTTCTCTAGAATGTTCATGTAACTCCATATTTCGTATCGTCTGTTAAGTTAAAAAACGAACTATAATTATTTTCCTTAATTTCGTTTGTCCAAGTTGACCTGCTCTGGAGGTCAAAGTATTAGAGATG
>JAIUND010002372.1:0-23010 GCA_034699125.1 Gisinianus flammeolus
CCCCCCCCCCCCCCAAACCTTGAACTTTCCATTATATGTATAGTACATAAACTGCAATGAGAGATTTGATTCGGATTTCTATCAATTTTACACAAACTATACCTGTGTGTGTCTGCATGGGTCTGCACACGCGTGCAGAAGGAGAAGAAGATGAAAACAACTGAAACAACTGAAAGAGAACTGGTGAGAGCTGCATAGTATGTGTCGTTAGTGAATGACGAGTGTCGCCACACTGAAACTGGATGATTTATGAGTTCACATTTCAAGTTAATCATTTCGGATTTGGAATATCACAATTATATCGTGTGTATACCGAGGAGTGACTCATGATTTTGTATAAAGGCATTAACCTTGTATACTTTCCATGTTTTAATCAATTATATTCTCACAAATAGTGGACTACAGATTTATGTACTACTTACGTAGTCACTCATTCTGTAATTAACTAGAATCGATAGGCAAAAAATGATTCCCTATTCACAATTGTCAGTTTCAGTGTCAGTCTACTCCACACAGATTGACCCAATCAATCCAACAAGCTTTATATAGTAGTTCTTTTGTCGCCATTTAATTTCCCACGTGTGTCTTGATGTTATCTTCATTTTCAGTGCTTTTCTTATCCTCTCGTTTTATCTCTATACAAACCAAATTGACTTATCTAACTTAATGAGTAAATCTCGTTTTCCTCCTCCTCCTTTTTTTTCTTGGAAAAAGCCATGAATGAAAATTCGTGAGCATTTTACAGATTACTAAAAGAGTATATATAATAAGTGTATGTTAGCCGGATGCTGGTTCAATCTATATCTATACATCCAAATAGTTGAAAATAATAAAATCTATACATAATTATATGGTTGTGTTTTTTTTGACCGACGAAAATAATTAAATTGATTTAATGACAATGAGAACCCACTTAAAATAAGTACGATTATATAGATTGAATAATAAAATGAATATTTGATTTGGACGTGTGTTTGTGTGACGTTGAAGTTATTGACATATAATATGGACATTTGAATATTTAAACAATTAATAATTGTCAATTATACAGCAGAGACAGCGTATAATTCATCATTAACATTATTCATATATTTAATATATAATAGAGAGACAAAAAAAGTATCATCATTTAATTAAATTATTTATCATTGTTTTTTTTTTGTATATTCCTTTTGTTTTTTGCTCCATTTTATCTGAATTTTATAATTATTTATTGTACATACGACAGTTTTTTTTTGTTGTTTTTTATCATTAGAAATCCAACTATATGTATTTAATTTAGAATTAACACCAAGTTCAACTACCAAATGGGTCAAAGAAATGGTGATGAATGACGATCGAATAACTATAGCAAGAGATAATTAATTAAGTGTAAACAAGTAAGATTAATATGTAATAATAATAATAATAATAATAAGGATAGTTAATTAAATAATTAAAAGTATTTTAGATGGTGTATAATGTATAATATATTCAAAAAAAAAAGTGTTTTAAATGTATCCATGTTGATTGTTCCAATTGTCAATGAAGGCGGGTGGGAAATACTGTTGGTAAGAGTGTTCACTCATGTAAAGTGGAGCGTTGGGTGACGTGTACTCACTGGACATTTGTCCACTTCCGGTGGCCGTGGCATAGTGAATGGGATTGGTATAGTGCATAACTGGACTCGTCCCATTCACTCCCGCCTCCGTCTTCAGGTCATGATGATGATGATGATGGCTATTTGATGATGATGTTGATGATTGAGCAGCCGCAACAGCAGCTGCAACAATGGCTGGACTCTCTTGACCAAAAGCTCCTCCACTTCCACCACCACCACCACCACCACTTCCAGCTGATTGTGAGTGAAGGCTCGAGGATGTTGGGAGGACGGACAGACTGAGATTCGTCGTCGAATAGCTAGACGGATGATGATGATGATGATTATGATTATGATTATGATGTGGATGAGATGGATGATGATGATGATGATGGTGACCCCGGACATAGTCCCAGTCTTGAAGTTGCCCGAGATTTGAGACTTGACAGGTTGTTGTCGTGGGTGCAATGGAGGATTTACTTCGTTTCTTTGATGGCAGACTGGACATTATTGTCGTCGTGGATTTCAAGTCCGATGAGGACACTTTTGTTGATATTGATAGTGATGTTGGTGTGGGCGTGGGTGATGGTGTCGGCATTGGTGAACAATCGTCCAAATCCGGTGTTTTCACTGATCTATACGATATATAATATAATAGACATATATAAATGTATAGACATAATCCATCAAAATCAATCAATATTTACTATTTAGATACATTATCAAATCATCACAAAATCATGTAAGTACTTATGCACAAAATTAGCAGTCCTTAAAATTTGGAGTGACTATAAATATACGAATCTGACATTTATTTCGTTTGGGATGAGGGGAAAAGCTTTGGATGGACAAAATGAGGAATGATAAATATACGGATTACGGACAGGCATGATGTGTAATATTTTATTTACATTGGTGCGGCATTTGCTACACTGCACTGCAATGCAATGATTTCAAGTTTTAGAAAAGGTGTAATAGAAACAGATAAAGAGAAAACAAAATAAATAGTGTCCTAATATGGCAAGTTGAATCAACACTAAAGAAAGGTATATTGCAAGTCAAGTGAGGAAGAGTGAAAGCGTGTGTGGGAGGAGGAGGAGAGGAGGCACATAGAAGCTACTGCTACACGATACATTTCACATGGAATGTTCAATACATCGAGCGACTCTCTCTCTCTCTCTCTCGCTTCTTATTGTTAGTTTTACCTGAAGACAACAGACGAGTTACTGGATTTGTCCACATGACATCTTTGTTTTCGCCTACGGGGCTGATATTTATAGTCCTACATACATATGAAGAGAGAGTGTGTAAATTTAATGGATCATGAATCATTAATCAGATACATACACCAATTCAAGTTTATTTACATATTATATACAGGACAAGTATTGTAGAAATAATGTTGAAATAGTATCTGTATACCGGGTGTTGCTTCTTATGCTCGGATCGAAGTCTCTCAGCCTCCAATATGAATGGTCTCTTCTCCTCTTCCGTCAACAATCTGAAATCATAATCAAATCATATAGTCATTAGTCATTATCATTAAATACGGTACGGTAAATATGGTATCTGTATCTGTACTCCCCCATTTATTGACTTAAAGGGTGGACCTTTTAATTCAACCCTGTCGTCTCGGTCTATAGCTTTTACATTTAAATTTTACATTTTACATCTCATGCGTATTGTTTAATCTTTTTCCTACAGTTTTTTCACTATAATTCCCTTGTTAACTGCATTTTAAATATTCGGGAGGATTTCCCTTCATTGTCTACACTAAATGTTCAGACTTTTCCTTTTTCCATCCTTTTGCATTGTATGTACTGTTTCTCTTGCTGTTGGCAGAGAGAAAAATCCCTCTACACGGAGTGTCCAAACCAGGGAGAGGAGCGTAACAAAAAAATCTGAAGGCATGGCCGAGGAAATTCAGGCATGGCCAAAAAAGTTCAGGCATGGCCGAGGATTTTCTGCACATTGCTCGAAATCCAGGGTAAAACGCCGAATTTGGAGTACAAAATTGTGATTTATTCGATTTTGACATAGGATTCGGATTCCTCAAGATTTTGTACACCAGAATCGGCAGAGACAAAAAACAGTTTGAAAGTAGGTCAAAAACTCCAAAAAACACCGAATTCGGGGTTCAAAATCGGATTTCGGGGTTCGAAATTCGGATTTCGTAAAGTTTGACTTTGGATTCGGATTCCTCATAACTTTTTACCCCAGAATCCGTGCAAACAAAAAACAGTTTGAAAGCAGGTCAAAAACTCCGAAAAACACCGAAGTCGGGCTTTTCTATTCGGATTTTTTAAAGTTTGACTTCGGATTCGGATTCCTCGTGATTTTTTACCCCAGAATCGTTTAAGAACAAAAAATACTAGTTTAAACAGATCAGAAACCCCGAAAAAACCCGGATAAAACCGAAACGGGTATTCCGATTATGCCCATATCCGATCCGAATTATAAGTAATACAATCCCAATAAAAAAGATACCGAGTCGAAATCTCAATCGGTTCGAGAGTTGTCGTCGAGCAGACGGACGGACGGACGAACATGTGCCATTTCATTAGGGGAGCTCGCTTCACTCGATCCCTAAAAATGATTGGTGAAAGAAACGAAATGGCCAGAGAACATAAAAAATATGTAGTAACCACATAGTTAAAACTAATAATAATAATTGAGGAGACAAGCATATGCAGAGCGGCTGTTTATACAGAAATGCATGGGAATGGTGGTTTGGTTTGGTGGAGGATGGAGGAGCTTGTGAAATGTGCTAAATATGAAAGCGAGCAGAACCTTTTAAATTGTAGTAATGTAAATTTAATGAAGTAATTAATGGCGAGATGGTTTATTGGCGTTGAAAATAGAAACTATGAGTTGAGATGAGAGAGAATCCGGAGGTTCTGTGCATTCCGTTTTTTTCCCTCTGCGTATTTACCTAGAGACTGTATATATATGTTTAAATGTGTTACGTGTTTGAGTGTAAAGTGTAACGCTGTAAAGTGTAAAGTAAAGGATGATGATGATGCATGCGATATCTGTATATTCAAGTTGGTTATATCGTTTTGGATGTTTGTGGATTTGGATTTGGATGTTCTCGTTCGTCGTACAGAGTATAGAGTACAGACGGATAGTTTTGAAGGAAGAACCGAGTAAAATGTGGGTTTAAAAAATCATAAGGTGCTTCTGTTCAATGTTTTAGTTACGGTGATGGTGATGGTGGTGCTGGTGCTCGTCACTCAGCACCTACATTCCTCCAACTGTTTAACCTCATCTACACATATTCACCCTAAATCCCACATTATGCATGCAAATGGTTTCATATACATATGTACATATGTAGACAACCACAATTTCCAACGTTCCTTCAATCTACATTCTACATACATATTATGAAGTTTGTGGATACAAAATCCCTATACTGGTTGGTTCGCATCGTCTCTTCCTCTCTTTCTCTCCTTTTCCTTTCGACTTTAGTTCATATCTGCCGAGTTGAGTTGAGATGAGTTGGGTATGCGGTAACCGACTCTCTATTTCTTTCTTTCTCTCCCTCTGGACTCACAAATGAATACGGAAGAAGTTCACTAAAAACTTTATTAGTCATGGTAGTTAGTTTTATGAGGTTCGGGCTGGTGGATGTTTAGATTTGAGTTTTATGTTGTCTCATGTGGCCAAACCACACACTTCCTATTCTCAACACCCATTGTCAACGGTAACTCTAACTACCCTCAATCATTGTTAACCAAATAAACGATATTCACCTGCTGGAAACTCACACATCACAAATTACTCTCTCTCTCTCTTTCTCTCTCTCACTTTCCTATTCTTAGTCTCCTTTCCTCTCGATTCTCCATCCCTTTCATTGAAAATCCCTCGTCTCCTCAATATAAGGGCCAATCAATTAAAATTAAATTCATTATTCCCGTGTATTTCTGTATTTACTTACAATGTGGAAATATCTGGGATGAACGTTTTCAAATTTATACTTGTACAGTCAGTAAAACTTGAGGAACTAAAACCATTGGGAAATTTTCATTTTGTGACTTCCTGGTTTGACATTATTTGGTTCTGGTCCTGGTCAAGGAAATGTCCGTAAACTGTGCTGTGTGCTGCAACTTGCAACTCGTCGTCGTCGTCAGTTTCACATAAATAAATAAAATGGAGCTAAATGAGAGGAGGACAAAAAAGCGTAGTTTGCCTATTGTTTTTAAGAGTTTTTCTGAGAAAGGATGTCTGACCACCCATTGATTCACCTTTTTCTCTTTCTTTCTCTCTCTCTCTCTATATATATATATACTATATATATACAGCCCAAGTGCCAAAGTGCCAAATGGGATGTGGGAGTGGGTACTTGCCAGT
Source organism: Gisinianus flammeolus (assembly GCA_034699125.1). Taxonomy (NCBI): domain Eukaryota; kingdom Metazoa; phylum Arthropoda; class Collembola; order Symphypleona; family Katiannidae; genus Gisinianus; species Gisinianus flammeolus. Next base: position 5,933 of record JAIUND010002372.1, read on the forward strand.
ACTTGGTGAGTCATACACACTGACCCTTCCTTTTTTTCCCTTCCTTCTTCCTCCATAACAAAACTCCAGCTCCTCTCCTCCTTCACATCTCGATTCATCTCATCGTCAGTTTAATGACCCTTCCCATTCACACACATACACACAGTACACACACACACAGAGGTTAACAACATTTATTACTCTAGTCAATGTCAAATCTCATGGAGGTCTACAGACTCTCTCTCATTTCATTTCATGGAGTTTATGTCACTGGACAACCGAGGATCTCAATAAATAAACTATGGGATTCAAACGTGTGGGCAATCGTCGTAGTCGTATGTACATAAATACAAACATAATACATATGAGGAAAACGGAAGTTATTCTCATCAAAGTGGCCAAGGCAATACTTAAACTACCTTATAACTATAACTAAAAAGAATTCGACATGCGGACGGACTCGACGACAACGACAAAGTCCAACAACCAACGTCGTTTGTCGTTTCATAACACATCCAACACTTGGAAAATCTTCCATCGGTTCCACCAAAATCTTCAAACTGAACCATCTTTTTTTCCCCTCACATCTGTTCTGTCATCACAAATCATGACAAAAGCTTGTAATTTGTAGTTTGTATTTGTCCTTTAACTATATTCCCTAAAAGCCTATGACAGTACCACCGAATGCATTTAAATAGCCGAAATGAAAGAAGAAAAAAAACAGAAAATCTTAATCAATGTCATTGTAATTTGCAATCCTCTTGCTGTCCTGTGATTTGGTGTGGACTTTGACCTTTCTCTGTCTCCCATTGCGACGTTTCTGTTTCTACCTCTACTATTCAATGAACTATGAAGTACATACACAAAGGCATGGAATGAAAATGAGTCATTCATAAAAAAATGAGGGTGATTTTGAATTTTTTGACCATTCAATGTTCAAATCCAAGGGGAAAAGAAAGGAATATGTACATACAGAAAATAATTAAAGATAGATATATTTATGCATATCTGACTGTATAAGGAAAAAAGAAAACTCCTTTCTCTCTTGTACCTATTTCGAGAGTTCCTTGCATGACTTCAGTATTCTCTCCTCGTATCCTTCCCAAAACATTCTACAATTCTACATTCATAAATATATTTTTGAACAATTGACAATATTCCGTCGTATGTAAATAGTAAATACTTAAATACGCATACTAGTAAATACACATCGTCAAGATAAAAGAGTGTAAACTACAATTTTATCCCTTTTCTCTCTCTCTCTCTGCCTCAATCAGTATTTAGTATATTTACTACACAACAAACAAAACCAAACGAAACGTAATGTGAATTAGAGGCAGAGCTATTAGCCGCATATGATTTGATTCATGTATTTCATTTCATATATACCAATACGGATACTAATACTACACAGTACACACACACGCACACACAAATACACTTAATATACTTATACACAGACACAAAAAGTTATGAATGAATCTCGTCTTTGTTGTCGCGCCATTTCCATTCGTTCGTTGACATTTTGGTATCTTCATCGTCACTTGAGTCACCAGCAGACGACAACCCAACAAACTTTTATAATGTTCTCTTAAGTTCTCTACATATATATAAGTGACAGTGTATGTATGTACATAAACTGTAAATAGTACATACATACTGACGTGTAAATGTAAATGCTCCAGATACATATCAGAATATCAGAATATCAGATCATGAATACAAACAAACGTTCACAGCTACAGGTTTTTTACTCAAAAATACACTCGAGAATTGAGAATAATCAGAATTAAGAAGGCCTTGTTTTAAGCTCATGTTCGGGCGACCCTTTTCATTTTAACAGACTACGCCACTACGCAGTTTGGTACATATGTAGGTACATATGTAGGTACATAATACATATTGGGACGACTTGGGTACTTTTTCTCTTTCTGCATTATCATCCGTATATGTAGATGTACCAATATTCAATGCATTCCCAATGCCCAGGATAAGTTGGTAATCATCCGTAGGTAGTTTCAAGTATGTAGTTTGTGAGTCCTTAACGTGACCTGGGCCTACAGTCTTACAGATATCCCATCCTTTTTTTTATTGAACTATTTTATACATGCTATTTGAGTCTAGTCATATACATATACGACAACGACACTAATAATAATAAAATAATAATACTACTACAAGAACGCCCAGGATTTCTGTTATCATCTCCACCGACTTTAGTTCAAGTTCAAAATAAAACATATGCTCACTTCCACTTCCACTTCAGTTTCTTATTCCTCCATAATAAAACAAAAATCCCACCGTCTGCCGTCTACTATCTCCAATTAGTGCACAGTATTTCCCTAAACTTGTTTTTCTCTTACAATTATGTCAATATGTAAATTGAATGAAGGAGATGTAAAAAAAAACCTAAACAAAACTGACGGTTTTCAGTGTGGAGACAAAGAGAAAGAATAAACGTAATGAGTAATGATAATGAGATTTTTCTTTTACCTCCAGAGTTTTCCCAATGATTTGGACAATTCCGCATTATGAAGCTGCGGGTATTGTTCGGCGAGTCTTCTTCGAGCAGCTTTTGCCCAGACCATGAATGCATTCATTGGTCGTTTCACATGGTCGTTTTTGGGTCCATTCTGAGGAGATCTGTAATTTCATCACGGCAAATCACCAAACACAACACATTATTAACTACAATTTTCCATCTCGTCCCTTTTTTGCTTACGATATAGATTAACATTTACATTTGTCTCTCACAAATACTGAAATCAATCAAGTTTAGTGATGAAGAAGAAGAAGAAGAAGACGAAGAAGAAGGGGAAGATTGTTTTGACATTTCATAAGAAGCTTAGATAAAATAAATAAAACGAATACCTATGCATCGAAAATATATGAAATAAAAAAGAGCAATGTGGATTTAAAAAATTGGACTGAATATATCCAGATCCCGAAAATGACTGAAAATTCTTTAGTGAAAACATTCTCAATCCTCCCCGAATCGAATAAAAAGACAGAAAGTTTGACATTCAAAAGGAAAAGGAAAAACAGGGAAGAACACTTGATGACAGATTAGTGATTTGATTGAGATGAAATGAGAATAAAACAAGTGTGTATATATGTTTGTGAGAAGAAGAAGTGGGAGAAGAAGAAGACTCATTGGAAGAGATGAATCAAAGTGATAAATAATGGGGGGATTGAATGAAAATATTATGCTATACATAAATACGAGATTATATATGGAATTGGACAAACTTTTTATTGTTTGACACGAGTGACCAATCGTAGCCTTGTAGTACTTTAGCAGCAGCCTTATCAATTTCTGCTAGATTTTCCACGTCGTCTGAAGCCATAATGTTTTTATGTATAATGTTGTTGTTGTTGATGATGATGATGATGATGATGATGATGATGATGATGTACCACAAGTATCCGTATAGTAGAAAAAAAAATAAAGGAGCTTGTCTTGTATTGTCGTTGGACAAAAAAAAAAGGATGAACGATGAAAAAATAATTGGTGAGTAGATTAAATATCTCTATATAAATTTTTTTTCTATATATTCTCGAGTTTTTTCAAAAGTTGTGTGTGGAAGCACTGTGTGATCTATGAATGAAGTTTGTTTGTGGGAAACAATAAGTTAGTGTTTCCTTGTAATTGGCACGGACGGATCTCCACACTCCACATTACACACATACTAAAACACACACATGCACACACACACACAGACACACATACACACTTCTTCTTGTTCTTGGTCGTCACTTCTAAGTCTGCAACAGTGAGTACACACACCAACCAAACACACTCACACACACACACACACAACACTTGACGTATAAGAATATTATATAATATAATATCTTGTGTATTTTGTGTATATATGTGTATGTCGAGAACCAGTTAGTTGTCTTGTGCCGAGTTCCACGGAAAGAAAGCGAGTCTTTGTCCCGTGTTGGAATTCGTCACGCTCAATTGTGTTGATAGGTGAGTATTTTTTTCGGGGTGAAAGACAAACTTGTTGGTGGAGGTGGACAAATAAGCCAACTCATTGATTCCTTCATATGAATGAACTGACTTCAATGAAACTAATTACGGCAAGAGATAAAACTTTTTTTTCTCTCTCTCTCTCTCTATCTTTCTTTTACTCACTCCTTGTCACTCCCAATGCTCTCGTCTCAACGAAAGAGAAGATTTTGACGAAGTCATACACATCCACAATCCACATCACACACATACACAACACATCCAAAATGTATACTATAGTATAGGCACAAGGAAAAATTGAACAAGTTCTTTAGGTGACGCCTTCTCATGGACCAAACCAGCCTCTAAAATCCTCAACTCCTCAACATATCCCGAATATCACTGGGAAAAAGTCTTGAGTCCACCACTCACACAACACACACTCATTCACTCATTCACTCACTACTCACTCACTCACTTACACACACACACACACACATACACACACTTTTTGACCTTTCTTTTCTTTCTTTCAAATTTCTGTATAATATACGGCTCACCACAATAATCAGGAGGAATCAAATGATGATGATAATAAAATAGAGAGAAGCAATTGAAGGCACAGATATTTGCAAGGTCTCATTTTGTACTAGAATTTAGAATGAAGAGATGGATTCAATTGTAATGGATGATTCAATTGTAATGGAATTGAATGCATAGAATCGGGAACCCAAATAGTAAATAATAACAGGAATTATAATTATTAGTATAATAATGAGGAGGAGCAGAGGGAAAAAAGCTGATTGAGTGATTGTACAGTACATACGATATGTATACCTATATTAGTATAGTACTTAGTAGTAGACGTGTACGTGTACTTGTACATGTAGTAAATGATATAAATGTAGTATGTAGGTATGTGTGTATACATGTAGCCAAGTTAAAGGGATCACTCGTCGTGACGTGGATAATGTTGTGTATACAATCCATTCCGATTCCGATTCCGATTCCGATTCCTTAATGAGTCTGTATTAATGACCGTAAACAAGATAATTATTAAATAAATATAATTCAATTAATGAAATGATAACGAAAACAATTGAGGAAATGTTCATAACATTCTCCAAACGTCGCAACTCCTCACAATCAATTGCTACTACTAAATCCGCGTACAGATAAATATGTACACATAATACTACAATAGAAATATAACAGCTTATGTACGATACAATAGGGAAAAGAGCATGAAATGTATTATGAGCTTTTAAGGTATGAATTCTCGAGATTTTTCAATAATCTTTCCTATGCATACAATTGTCAATTGTAAGATACATGTGCAATGAAAATGTATCTTTAAATGTTCATATAAAGGATACAAAGATATGAACTGCTGTGTAGCCTGTGGAGTGTGTGTGTGTGTATGTGTACATAATACATACAGTCCATATCGGCAAGATAAAAGGGATGGAGAGACATGTAATATTTTTGCAATTCATTGGTTCAGGGTGATCAGACAATTATGAACAATGAGTCGATAGTTTGGCGCGTGGAAAAAACTTTTTCCCACCGGTGGGGGTTGCAGTTGCAGGTCAAACAAACTCTCTACTCTATACTATCTGTACATACAAACAGTTTGTTCTGTATGTACAAATGTACAAATGAAATAAACCACAATGTAGCAATTTAACGATTAAGAGCCACCACACAGGAGACGAACGGCCAGGGATTCCCAACAAATGAATTTGGCTAACAGAGCTTAAGAGTAATTTTTTTATTTCATTTCATTCCTAAAATTTATGTATTCCCTATCAATCATTCTCATGCTAGATATTGATATTCACCTGAATTCGGAATTCGGAATTCTGAATTCTGAACATACTGTACAAATGTACATGTACCTACGACGGATATTTTAAAGGGATTTCTCTGTTTGAAAAAAAACTAGTCATATTTTAAATATAATTTAAATAGGAAAACATGTTTGGTTGTTTGGTTTGTTTGTGACACTGATATGATACATCTGATCTGTATATAGAAAGCGTCTCGTTTTTTTCTTGTGAGTAAAAAAATAAGAGCTGCTATGGGACGCTAGACGGGAGAATTTATGTGTTTGAAAATAATTAGCGATTAGTGCATAGATTCTTAAGCGTTGATAATGATGATGATAATTTTGTAAATGTTGTCATTTGTGGATGTGGACTGTGAACGGGAAGACGACAGAGAGATCCAAGTTATTGGGTTTGTCGTGTCCTGTACATTATAGTTGTATAGTCTGTGACAGAATCTGTATTTATTTATGTGTGTGTAAATGTAAATGTGGATTCGGGTGGGATGCATTCAAGTAGAACGACGGTGGGCTGAATGGGCCAGGGTCGGACATATCAGTTTACCAAAAAGTCCCCGTCATATGTTGGTTGGCCAAAGCCGACAAATCGGTTCCTTTCCTCAATCTGTGAACCGTAGATTCATCAACGATCCGTGACCTTTTAACTGGCTATACCACCGTGATAATTGACAACTTGTACCCTCTCTCTCTCTCTCTTTCTCTCCGATGGATTTCATCATTCTCTTTCTCTCTCATTCATGTCAACTCCACTCAACTCGAGTCAAGTCGAGAGAGAGAGAGATGCCATGTAAAGTATGTCTACTAACTGATAGATACATATACAAAATACAGACAGATACAGATACTCCATGCAAGTAAAACATCCTATTTTATAAAATATTATATACAACATTCTAATTTCTTTGCTCTTATTTTCCTTGTATCGTATCGTATCGGATTGTGTATGCATCATATGAAAATCCAATCTGTACACATTCTCCTGTACCAAAACGTAATAGAAATAGATGATAATGTGAGTAGGGATATGAAATCTTGAGATATTCCCATATCCTATTCACACACACAACACACACACACACACATACATGCACATTGACTCTCCTCTCTCCTCTTCTCACGTCTTGTCACATCCCTCCCCAATCCATTGCTATAAAATAATGCAATATTGCAGTTAAAACTGATACAGGTCAAAAGGTCACACTTGCTTGTTGATTTTCGGGTACAAAAAGTGTATTTCTGTCATGTGTTCCTTTTTCAAGTTGGGTAGCATATTGGGAAGAGCAACACGACACAACATAGCACTGCACTGCACTGCACAGGCAGGGGAAAAAGGAAAATTTAAATAAGTACAGATCTGTACATGCATAAATTATAATATATGAGAGCCTGACGATGAGTGAAGAAGCAGCAGCCACAGGAGCAGCCAGCAGCACAAGATAGATAAATATGATGAGCCCTGATAATGATTTTATATTTTATACATATACATACTAATAATAAATACACACTTTGCATTTGTAAATAATATTAAATATGTATATATAGATGTAATTCAACATTCAAAAGACACGAAGGGAGAAAATGAATTGTACACAAAATACTACAACCCTGTAAATATGTGCACGTGTATTAAATATGAATATTTAAAGAACATAGTCAAATAAAGGAGTTGATATGAGAAAAGGGTAATTTTTTTTAAATATCATTTACTATGAGATGATGGAAATATATACATATAGAATTCATTGAGAGAACATGTGGGCATGCAGCAAGTGTATTTTTGTTGAGTTTTTTTTCTCTCTTCTTGTCTTGTGAGTCGGTTGAATTGTCATCATCATCAATGAACCAGCCAGCAGTCAACGAGTCAACCAGTGGCACAACAACCAAGTTAAAAATTGAACGAGAGAGAGAGAGAGAGAGAGAAAGAGAGATAGTATACACATACATAAAATGTCATGTTGAGAGGAGAAAAGAAAACTTGAAAATTTCAGAAACCATCTGAAAGTCCTGACCTTTTTATCTGGTCTGTGTAAAAGGCCAAGCAATCTAGGGTAAATATAAACTTCCAACAACTGATAACACCAAAACTCTATCAATAATCCATTGGCTGGAGTTTGAGTTTCTCTTCATTTTAGGGCCTTGCTTGTCGTTGTACATAGAATTGTATTAGAATGTAGACTTTTCATATTATTAACTCTTAAACTTATTATATTACTATCCCGTTTCTCTCTTTACTCTTCTTCTTATGATTAGTTTCCTCGACTATCGACTATCAGTATCTCCTCTTCTAGTCCCTCCACACATCACATATAAACATACCTATTAAATACAATTTTAGATTTACATGTCTCTCTCTCTCTCTTTCTCTCTCCTGCATCCATCATCCGTCTCACGATTGCCAGTCGGCCGAAACCCATACAAAAATAAATATATATATTTATATATAATATATCTATGTTTAAGACTTTGTATGGTACACCTTGGAAAGATGGAATTTGAATGTAGATTATGTGAGCTCTTTTTCGTTTTGGTCAGTTGACAACTTGAACCAACACACATACATTTATTTTTTGAACCCACTTTGAGCCCATGTAAATCATTTAAAAAAAATCAAAATGTATGATAAAAATCCTGTACGTACTAACTAAAAAGTGAAGCAAGCAAGACACTTAATCTTATGGGAGGATTACCAGAATTTTATTTTTCTCATTTTCTCTTGAGCTCTCCACACTCCACTCCACACTCTCTTCATGTGCATGGATTCATGGAGAATCCACGAAGGTGTGTGTGCGATATTTGTATTAAAATTTTCTCGGTTTATTATAATATGTATGTTTCTTCTATACAATTGGGAGGAAAAGGGTTTACATTGGTGTACAGAAAAAGCTGAAGAAAGTCTGTAATGTATATGAAAGTATGGAAAAGAAAAAGGGAAAGAAAGAGAGAGAGAGAAAAAGATAATGTGTAATTTTCTCTATAGAGATATGTAATGATGTTAATGTTAATGGTAATGATGGTTGCTGGTTCATATGTAGTTGTTTTTTCCGAGTCGGAGTTTTGAGTTGGCATAAGTTGGAAATGTAGAGATTCAATTGAGGATTTATTACATAGTTTAGCTCCATCAGATTTGAATGTGGGTATATATATCGTATATTTAAGAATACGAAGAGATGCAAAAAGAAGGAGAAGAAGGAGAAAAAGAAGATGTATAACGTTTGTAGAATGCCGAAAGATCAAAGGGGCCGTTAAAGTCGGCAAGAAAACATGTTAAATAAACTTTCTTAGATGTGAAGATAGTTACGCAGATGCAATATATATCCCTCCGTTTTTTTTCTCTTCGTTCTTCTCTTTTCTCTTCTCTTCTTCTCTTCCCGTACAGAAGACCGTCCATCAGACAAATCGTGGGGAAACTCGACGACGTGTGCTCCACGCAAAATTTAACCTGGAATTTGTCGCAATTAAAATCAAAACTTCCTTCCCTCGTACATATAAGATAGCATATTCGAATACACACACACACACACACACACGGGTATGGGTAGATATATGAACCTATTGTAGCCAGTACCACTATTACTATTATCAGTACAGACACATTATCCCGATCCCCTTAGCCTACCTATGTATACATGTTATCTATGTGCATGACAACTCATTAGTCTAGACTCTACATTTGAATCTCTATATGCTTACGATTAGATTGTGGTGCAATGCAATATTTACTTACACATCTCCTCCAGAATATATAGCATTATGGCATTGGCATGGAATGACACATTCAATCCTCACCAAACAATAACAAGACAATTAAGTAGAAAGACATTTCTGGTAGAAAAGAAAGGAAATATTTTAATTGAATTAAGCCATTACAGATGAAGGAAGTGCCTCTGTTTGTATACTTTAGATAAATAAATATTTCCCGTCGGGATTTTTTCATAAAATTGCTAATAAAATTATCAATTTTTTTTACGGTACGGTCTACCGCGTGGTTTAGCAGTGGACGGAAAAGAAAAACATGAGGATTTATGAGATATTTTCAGATTTTCACATCATCGCAATGGAAAGTCAACGAAAAAATAAAAAATATGTCATATTTAAATAAGCATTTTTTTCTTCTTCATATTCTATGATGATAGAGAAAAAATTTGTAATAATTTCCCTCGTACAAATATACAATCAGATTAAAAAAATTCTGACGGATTTTGGCTTGGTTTTCATAATATTACAGGAGATATTTAAAAATATAATTAAAATCCATGCTGCGAGACCTTTAACTACGGAATAGAAATTTTGTAGATTGAGTTTGAGAAGGCAAAAAAAGAGGATTTGAACAGATTCAAAGGAATATAGAGAGTGAGGCGAAATGTGTACGTGAGTTTTCTCTGGCTGGTTTTGTGAGACTGTGGCAAAGGAAGTTAGCTAATGACTGCCGGCCTACCGCGTACTAAACGAATAAATCAAGTGAGTGTCCCATCGTCAGATCTTTTTTCTCCGGGTAGCGGGTGAGCAGTGAGCACTTCACATTTCACATTTGCTTTCCTCTCCTTCACAATTTTCATTTACATTTTACAATCCACTATCGTTTGTTCGTGCGTGTGGAAAGGTGCACCCTGTATAAACTGCAGACGGAGTATTAAAATAGTCTCTGATCTCAACTCACATGTCCACTTCATTATATATTACAACATATGACATATGGTCCATATAGTTATCTAGAACAATGCTAGTAGGTATAATGTACTACACTCGAGAGTCGAGATGAGATGAGTAGTGCACTGTAGAATATATACTTACAGATAGCTCGTGATAAAAATCTAAAAAAACTCCTAATAATAATAATACTATAGTAATAATAATATCTGTGTAAGTTCCAACTTGTTGGTTCCACGGAATTCTCCTGTCACGGAAATGAATATAAATTAATTCTATATGCCAAAAAATCATTTAAAATTTATATATACTTTCATCTTACTTCTTCCAATTATTATTTTACAAGTTTGTATGAGTGTACATTTACATATGAAGTTGTGGATAAGAAAACCCGCCGCATACGACTTTTCACTTTTTTGCATATTAATATGTAGGAAAACATGGGCTATTTTGTAGAAAAAGTTAGAAATTTGTTAAAAAATTGCAAATATTTCATTTTAATTAAGTTTTAATTAAAGAGATTTTCCGAGGAGTGAGTGGCGCCAAAGTGGAAAACAACGTTGATGAAATGGCCGCTGGAGGACTCACTCAAAATTGTATAATGAAAGCAGAGTTCAAGGAAATCTCCCTGAAATTCAATGACACCGTTTCATTCAAACGGAGCTTACACGTGCGTGTCCCTGTTAAATTGTGCTCGACATTTAAACTCAAATATCTCGACTTGTAGATACTGGTATGCGGCGGGTTTTCTTATCCACACAACTTCATATGTATAGTTCCCGCAGTTCAAGTTTTCTCATTGCATTGGAGAGAAAAAATTAGAGTAATTTGTAAATTTCGAGATGTAAACTAGAGATTCTTTAAGATTTATTCACTTTTCATGGAGGCAATCACAAGACAAATGTTTCTGTACAGAATACAGCACATTTGTTTTGTAATGGGATTTCTGCAGTATTCATCATTAAAATCATTATTGAGTCATTAAAAAATGTGTAGGACGACCAACCGACCACGTACCAACCATGTACAGGGACATAATCAAGAATTACCAGCTAATCTACAATATACCTATATACCTATATATATATATATATAGTGAGAGAGAGGAGAATTGCGTTTTATGACATACTGTGGACAACTAATGATCTTATTATATTATTTAATGGGATTTTAATTGCATATGGATGGATTAATTATCAGCATAAAATAAATACCCACTCGATGATTCCTATTGTAGATCAATAGGTTCTGGTTTAATTGTTCGCTTTGAAATTTCAAATTATTTGCAGTTGTATTGAAATTTGAAGGTGTTTTGTGCCACTGTGGAGTTATATAGTTGTCCCACCTGTGTAAGATATGGAGAAATTGACTGTTCTATGTCTTTTATTTGCCATTTGTTGTGTTATTGTTGCGGGTCCAGGTAAAAATTTCTGTTTATAATCATGTATTTGTGTGTCAAACTCAAGGGAGTGATTCATTATAGCATTATTTACAATTTTCCTTTTGTTTTCCGTCAAAGTCGAGGCGAGGGATGATGGGCTAGTACTCAATTCTCAAGATATTGAGAATCGTGTGATCAATATCATGGAAGCAGCCAAGAATGATCCGGATGCGGTGATTTTTTCTACAGTTTTTTTTCATTTTTATTTTTATCCATTATGGAGTTCATTCATATTTATCCTTTAATTTTAATTAATAGAAAGTAAATGAAGCATCTCTGGATGTCAAACAAACAGATGGGAAACCTGGGACAGCAACATTCACCTCAAAGACACATACCCACAAATAATGCCCTATATATAATTGTAATGTGCAAATGTTATAAAATGTACCTATATTCAGGTTACAACTATGTATGTACATTCATATATCGACTGAAATAAATAAATGCATGAGAAATCCCCTTGTGATGATGATTGTTAATTATTCTTAAATGATGGAATAAAGGTGGGTATATATATACTAATATGTATAGAGATACGAGGGGAGTATATAGTGTATTATGTACATGTAGATGTAGACTTGTGGTGGGTGAGTGATGATGGAATCACACGTTGGAAGATGAGAAAGTCGGGAAGAGGAAGTTGAGGAAGATGTCGGAGGCGGAGTTTTCGGAGAGTTGAAAGAAGAAGAGAGAGAATAAGCGGTGATTTCCCTTTGAGTTGTCGGCATAAATTTCTTAGATCATCAAACACTCTCTCTCTTTCTCTCTCTCTCTCTCTTACCTCCAACGTAACAGCTCCAAACTCCATAGACTATCAAATATCCATGTTCGCGCTACAAATACACATGTATGCAACTTCCTCTTTTTTTCTCCCTCTTTCTCTCTCTCTCTCTCTCTCTAAACCACTTGTCACCCACACATCATACCAACCGTTTAACCTTCAACAGCAACACATTTTCACACTTTACAATTTGACAATTAACAATCAACCGATTCATCCCTCCGGGGAATGCCACAATCAATTAAGATGGACGACTAATTTCTAATGAACTTGTTGAGGATGTGTGTAAATACAATGGAAATAAATGCGGTGTACATACACCTACATATATATATATATGCTTACTATGCTTATACAACAGGGTACAGATATAATAACGTGTTGTTATGAAACACGATTATGTAATTTATTGCATACAACATTAAATATTCACTAAAATTATATACAATATAATATTTAATTAATTTAATTAAATATGTAATCCTCTTTTGTGTTTCTTTCTTTTCCTTTCATTTATCATTCTACAAAACTTGTCGTTGAATCACACACAAACTGCTCAAAAATATTGCTGCAGTATCGTCACATAATAATATAATAATTTACATAAATTAATCATTTTCATATCATTTTTTTTCATGATTGCTTTTCCGTTGGTTATATGTACTTACTTATTTTTTCGTACTCGTAACCGATCATATATTTGGATCTATACTGATTATATTTATTATAATTGTTATATACATACGGAATTTTTTAAGTACTTCGTAATCAAGATCATTTGGGAAGAAATTATATTGAGTATACCATCTTTTTTAATGTTTGGATATTTACCTTTAAAATTAAATTATTACATTTTATTTTTGCTTTAGAATTAGTCTTGACAATCTCAAAAATTAACGTTTTTTTTACAGTCAACCTTTTTTTCACAAATTCTCGACTACTATATAAAACCTAAAACTACTCGACTTTGGATCAGAAAGTAAAAAAAAGGAATGATATTTTATAATATTTAATTACTGTTAATTCGATTTGTTGATATTTAATATTCGGAAGATTTCAGCTTGAGCACAAGACCTATATTCTCAATTACACATTTTAACCTTATTTACTTATAATATTCATTAATATTGTAATAATATTAATAATTTAAAATTATTAATTTTAATTACACTTAGATTGCGGGGAAAGCACAGCTTTCCTCTCAAGTCTCCTCCTCGTTTCAACATTATTAATTAACTAATCATTATACTTTAAATAGCTATAATTACACATTTAAATTGGCGTTATAGTGAATTATCATGTATAAATCGGAAAGCCAAAAACAAACCATTAACAAACAAAAGACAATATGAAGACTGATTATTGAAAATTCTCGCCTTACTTACTCTTCGTAGTTTGTAAATTAAAATTAACTAATTAACTAAATATTTATGTAATAAAATCTTAATTGGAAGAGGATATTCAGCAATTGGGAATCAGAATCAGTAAAAGGACAAGAAAAATAATAATAAATCTATACTGAAATCTTATAAATCATATATAAAATGTATTTACCACACCGCATTCATTCAATATTCTCACATGTCTACATTCAGTGTCATATCAGTGTACGTATTTTTCGACATTTAATTGCATATATATCGTAGTCGTAGATTACAATCTCGTTAATTTTATTAATATTGAGCTCAATCATCAGTCACCAGATGACGATTTGGTTTTATTTCCTATTAAATATTTAGTAAAATATATATACCTACATAAATTCTCTATACTACTTATATGTATACATGAAAATAATCATCAGTGATTTGGGTATTTAAATTTCCTGGTTGTGTCTTAAAGACACTGTCTTTGAATCTCAAATATATGTATATTATTATTTAAATTTTAAATACACAAGTTGTCTTATTTCATATCGTCAGGAAACTACTACGAATAATAACTAATTATCAATACAATGGGGGAAAATAAATTGGAAATTGGAAATTCAAGACAGACATGAAGAATTTTTTACATTTTTGTTTTATCGTTCCCTCGATCTGCGCATGAAAGCATGTGAATATATACAAATAACGAGAGAATAAGAGAGACAACTCAAAAACTCAAGAAAGAGGAACATAACAGAACAAAATGAAAACAAATGAGATAACAACAAAACTACTGCAACAAAAATCCATACTGTTTTGTGTTTTTCAGTTGTTTCTTGTTTGAATTTAAATTATTTTTAATTTGATTTTTTTGTTTAGTAGTTGAAGCGGCTGTTGTTGTGATTTCGGTTATTGTTGCCGTTGTTTAAAATAATGATTGTGTATTTAATAGATATAGCCTTCGGTCGGTCGGAGTCATAATTATAGAGTAAAAATTGTATGTTATATTATAATTTATATATATATATATATATATTTTTTTTTTAAATTTCGTCTGAGTATCAGCGTCGTTGGTAGACTTGACTGCTTCCATTCGATGAAGAATTGAGAATGATGCTTCCATTTTTGACACTACCATTTTCCGAGTCTCCATTCATATAATTTATGGATTTTTTGGCAGTTCCATTGAGATGTTGAATGCCGTTATTATGAGCTGCATTCGCTGCAATTTTACCCGCCATCAAAGAAGCTGCTGCAGCCGCGGCTTCCCGGTGACGTGTTTGATGACGATAAGTCTCAATGTAGAAATTGGTAAAGAGAGCAATCAATGTGATACAGTAGACAATCACAAAGCAATTGAGCACAAATGGGAACTCACAAGTCGTCGACATTCCAATTATTAAATGCATCACTATCGCACAAAATTGAATCTGAAAATAAACAAAATCCCTCATTAATTAAAAGTCAAATAATCAAATTTCATTATTAAGTCCAGTATAAAAGACAGGGAAAAGGTCCAAAGAGAGAGAGAAAAGAATCAGAAACTTCTCAATGAAAAAAAAAACTGAAAATATAACGACGACTCTCATTCTCGTTTCGCTCGTAAAACTGATCCATCTCTCAAAATTTGTTAGTTTACGAACTAACAAACGTCTGTTACGAACACATTTTTTCTGGCTAACGTGGGATATTTTGTTTGAAAGTTTTTATTCTTTGCAAGCTAATTTACCGTTTACTCAGGAAATTACCTGGCTTTCCCTCTTTGAAATTGAACTGTGTGTAACAATATTTCCTTGCTTGTAGCATAAAATTATTAAAATATGGAATAATTCCCTCACGTTTCGCCTCAACAGGCATTGTGACAGCGAAGTCCTTTTTGAGGATTTTGGCTTTTGCCTTTGATTTGTATATGTTTGTATTTTTGTGGGGGAGTGTCAAAAAAACACAAGCCCAATTTAAGCCTACAAAAATGTTCCGAGCTTGACTTTACACGATTTAAAGAAGAATTACGATGGAAAACTTAATGGGATAGCACTCATATATAAATATAAGTATACCTATATCTATCTTACATATGTATATGCATGTGAAATGAGATATGAGCTCATGGACTTTCTAATTTACGTTCAGACGTTTTTTTAGACAGGGGCATATATATATGTACGTGAGACTGAATCTGCATGTGCAAGTGCATATAAATATATGTAGAGATATGTATATTTTAGGAATATCTTAATGCAAAAACATTTTTTGCTTATTCTGAGTCTGAGTTTAGAAGAGAGAGAGAGAGAGTGAGAGAGACAAATTAAACGTAAAATGTAAAGGACACCCAGTGACCAACAATATAGCAACAAAGAACGTAATAATAATAACAATAATTAAATTCGGAATGCCTACACATTAAGTCTGGACTATAGGTTGTATTTCCTTATCTGATTATAGTGAATTTATGTAATTTCCTCGTAGTTTGAAGCAAGGAAAGTAGTCATCATGTGTAATTTACTCATGAGCTAGATATTATTATTATTATGCATTAAATTACGTACCCACAAACTACAAACCCAGTTGGATGTGCAAACGGACCTATACTACCTATACTCTATACTATACTGAAAAATATATGGATATGAAAAAGTGTCACACCGTCAAAGTACCTTTCAGAGAAACCAAAAAACAAAATGATAATTATGATGACAATAGAGTTGTTCCCTCTTTGCATCTCCATTTACCTACATGAGATACTTTGCTTTGTTTATACATAGAAAGTGAAACTTTTCAATTGAAACTCGTTTCCTTTTATATTATTTTTATCCCTATTTGCTCTCACCAATTAAATATTTACCATTTACAAGCCCAATTAAATGTGGACACATGTGATACATCCAAGAAAATTATGTACCGTGTTATTAAAAAAATAATTGGGAGAAGCTTCCTTGCATATGTATATAACCATCTAACGATAAATGTATATATATGTACAGTGTGGCCAATTTATTTAGGGACAGATTCAATGTAAGCCTTCGCAGATGGTTCTTTTTACATGTGAATACATA
>JAIUND010002373.1:0-5000 GCA_034699125.1 Gisinianus flammeolus
TAAGGAACAATCCCACAAAGTTTCATGAAAATCGAACAGAAAGGCTTTTTCTTCCCTGAGTGTCCCATGTCCTTTCATGAAATTATGAAAAACCAAAAAAAATATTACAATTCATCACAAAATTTCTTTGATCATGTTTTTATTTGTGAATTGATTTTGACGAAAATGGTCTCAAAGGAATCGGGAGGTTCCACCTAACAATGTTAAATGAAATTTTTATGAAATTTTAAACTTTTTTTCAAAATTTCCAAAAAAATTAAACTTTAAATGGCTAATGGCATTTGACCTGGCCAAAGCATTTTTACTAAAGGTAAACTTTCTTGAAGTATTGTTTTCTGTCCCTAATGTCCCTATGAATTTTTTCAGATTTTTAGGTCAAAGGGTCACCACAGAGGACCAAAAAGTCCGAATGATTGCGGAATCGGATTTAGAAGTTTAAATATCCGTGTAATCGAGTTAGTCCAAAGAGAAAACTCCTTTAGGGGATCAATATCTTAGCATCCGTCGAGTTTTCACGAACTTCGATAAGCGTTTGTGGAAATGGCATCGATTTTCGAAATACCCGAAAATCAGAGAAAGTCGTCTGAGTTTGTTGCCTTCTCTGAGCCCTGGAGGTCAAACCATCGGGAATTTCGTGTTGCATCATTCACAAAACTTGATTAGCATTGCATTTAGACCACTTTTATTGTTTTTTAAAATTATTTTGAAAAACCGTAATTATTTTAGAAATTTTGAAAACAAGTTCAAAATTTCATAAAACTTTCGTTTAACATTGTTAAGTGGAACCTCCAAATTCCTTTGAGACCATTTTCGTCAAAATCAATTCACAAGTAAAAACATGATCAAAGAAATTGCGATGAATTTTAATATTTTTTTTGGTTTTCATAATTTCATGAAATTTTGATAATTTTTCAAAAATGTTTTTTAGCCACTCTGTAATTTGCTATATCCATCAACAAAATCGGCCAACAAACAAAACAGCTACATAATTTTTCAAATACCTAGTCGATTGTTTTGAGACACCCTGTATATATATATTATACATGTTCGCCATTTAAAGAAGACACATTGACTCACAGAACCCCTCTTTCTTTCTTTCTTTCTTTCTCTCTCTCTCTCTCTCTCTCTCTCTCCGTCGTCATCTATATGGAAATGTGTGTATGTGTATACATAGTTAAAATGCTAGTTAAAAAGCTGTATGAGCAATGCAAAAACATTTTTTGTATCTGTCGTCATAATATAATGATAATGCAGTCATTGTAGAATTAAATATGACGCATCGAGTAATTCCCTTGTACCAACAAACCCTGGGGCCTCTCATGATCATGACTTATTCGTCGTTTCTCGTTAAAGGGAATCCTCTCTCGTAACGTAACAATCGTTGTTAAAATAATATTAAATATGTTACTTATTCAAGTACTTGAGAACCTTATTTGGTCATGCTTTTACTTAAGAAAATGCACGAGTTCCTGACTACAGGACATCATATATATACAGTCAGAGTCAGAAGTCAAAACTCTTTTCGTTATGGTTATTTTTTATTTTTCGGGGTCTTTAAGATATTATTATGACAAAGTACTTTAAGCAAAAAAATGTGCATCTTACGAAGAGTTAAACCTACTTTAGTTAAGTACTTGGGTTACTATTTACATTTTAATTTTTTTTCTACTTTACATTGTTTTAAATTTTGAATTAAACCCTGTACTTATCGTTAACAAATGTGTGTACATTAATGAGTAAAATATTTCTCTCAAGCTTATTATTACTGTTAATTGTAATTTATTCTCTTAATATGTAGTCTTAATACATGATGTATGTACTTGGTAAATTATTAATGTTGTTGCAAATTGTTTATATTTCTCTATACAGTGCGCAGTGTTGAAACTTGAAAGGCTAATATTGAATATCAAAGTCTCCGAGTGAATGTGAATACACGTCTACGTATTATTTCCTTCGTCTGTATGTACATAATACTTTTACCAGGATGAATGACAAAAATATGAAAGAAATATGTATAATGTATTCTCTCCACATTATTTGAACTCAGCCATTTATTAATAGATATAGCAATTATATATTACCAAAATAAAACCCTCAACTATCAACATTATCATCATATTTCCTTTCCTGTTGATGGAAAGTCCTTTTTTTCTTTTTTCTTTTTTCCATCAATAGAATTCCAAAGTGTCTTATCTGCTGACTGATAATAGATAGACACATTAAGATAAAGATTTTCTTTCATTTAATTTGGCTTCTCAATGTAATTGCTTGAAATTGAAGCGCATTTGTATAGTAACTATAGAACAGTATCAGATGTAAAATGCGGGTTAATCAACTATTTCTCTCTTCTTCTTCTCTTCCCTTCTCAATTTCTCTCTCTCTCTCTCTCTCTCTCTCTCTTTTCAATTGTGAGTGAATTTCAATTTCCCAGTCCATATATATATATAGGGACCAACTGAATACGCGTTAAATTTCGGAGCTCACTGTTCATTCCGGAGCATGAGTGAAAAATAAAAACCTGAACGGTGTGTGTCTATCTATAAACATGAATAAAGTATAGAGTTACAATTGAATGGTAGAGTTTATCTCAATGTGTATACTGCAAGACTGATAAGAAGAGAGCGACCAACGATCTAATATACACCTATGGAGACTACTATGTACACTACTACTACTATAATCCATTTCATACATGCTGTACATCCATATGTACGATATTTACATACATTTACAATTACATTTAGGTATAGTTTGACGGTGCGTGGTGATGGTGATGTGTTGGCATGAAGAGAGGAGGAGATGGTTTTCTATCCGGCCGAACCGGATATGCGTTATATTTTATATATATTTATCTTCTAAATGATATGGTATATGCAAACAAGGAGTTCGGACACTATAAAATACTATAAAATGTTGGATGGCTTTGATATTATCTGGATGAACTTGGATAATTCCGTGTGTATATCCATGTATATAATGTAGTGCAGTTGCAGTGTCGTTTTGTACGTGAAGGGAAAAAGAAAGGCTCTCTCACGAAAATGATCGTGATCTAGAAATGAGTGTTGGACAGAGAGAGAGAGAGGGGGGTTTTTTATTCTGACCTTGGAGGACTGTAGCCCTTGAGGCAAAGCCTGGACTACTCGCTAGCTATCTATAGGTAGATGAAGATAAGAAGATGGGGAGAAAAAACGGAAAGAGAGAGAGAGAGAGAGAGTTCCACACACACTGCCAGCTTGCTGTGTGCTACACCTAGCCCAAGAGGGAAAAAATAGTTTGAATCTGTCTGTCTTTTTTGAATGCCAGTAGCGATTTAGATGAGAAATGTGTTACAAATACACATTTCAAACCGACGTCGTTTCTCTTTCTCTCTCTCTCTCTCTATCTTCGTCTTTAACTTTTTTAACTTGTTGTTCTATTGTAAGAAGCAGAGATAGAAGGAAGAGAGAAGTTGGAAGCTCCACATATAACTCGTATATAAACATATGCATTTGGAGTGAGAGCGAGGAAGAGGAGGAGGAGGAGAGGATTCAAACACCTGCAACGACGACGACGACGACGACTACAACCTGTTGAATCTTTTGTGAGGAACCTTACGTCAAATCTCATGTAAGAAGCAACAGAACTAGTTCAACTTCTGGAAACAAATGTGTTCATGACTTTAACATCATATCTTCCATCATCTCCACACACATTCATTACTATATAATAATAATATATAACATACATCTATCTAGGTAAGTATATATGTGTGTGTACATAGAAGACAATGTCTTATGCGCAATAGCGTAAATAAGATGCTGCTCTCAAGAGATCCCTGGTCTGGTCTCATCTGGTCATTCTCCTCTATTAAATGCCCATCTTGTTTGTGATTTGATTTTATGCATAAGTTAACACGTATAATTTAACACATGACAAGTTGCATTACCTTCAACCTATATACTATTCTTATCATATGATTATTGTTATTTTCTCCTTCACGTGTCTTTCCCTTTCCCGTCATTTAAAATCCTCATCCAAATTGCTAACAAGAAACTCCACATATGTAATTCCCAACATATGAGAATGCTGTTGCTATTCATACATTTTGAAATATTAACTATAATAATTTGCCAAAAATATGTATAACATTTTAATAAGCCCATTTTTGAATATTCTCTATCGATTTTTTGTTGTTTTCTTCCAGATGCTTGGAACAATATAAAAATTATTCATGTGCAGAAGAAAAGGAGATTTCCTATACATTATTTAAATAGACATGAGACTTCTCATACCGCTGCTTGTCCGTAATCTTAAATCTTAGCTCTTCTGCTCTGTGTGTTATACAAAAGATGAGAGCGGACGGTGGATCGGTGGGTAGAAAGAAGATGATTTGAGCTTAGAGTACAATGACACAGTGTGTTCGGCCTACAGTAAAAAAAAAGTCAGAAGAAACAAGTTAAAAAAAATGTATATTCTAAGCTCCTATGCAATGTTCCATCTTTTTTCTCGGTGTGTGTATGTTTATGTGTAGAGTTAGTCAGTGGTGGTTGATATAAATCCTTTAATTTAAAGAAAAACCTGGAGGGTGAATCATAAATTGGAATAATGCTTTGAGATCTTTGGTGCAACGCAACGGCAACACACAAACACACATACACATGGGTATACCTATAGACAAAGTCCAGTGTGATGTGAGAATTCCGTACGCCAAATAGAAAGCGATTAGCTTAATAGAATAGGAGACAGTTTGCGGCATGAATCATAGATTGAAATGTAATGCCGAGTGAGAGCCCCGAAAAAAAAAAGTGTCCGTAATGGTTGTTGGATGCAGGCGTAAATTGATAGGGGGGTAATAGGATAAATTTTGTACGTGAACTCACGAGTTGATGAGGACACACAAAAATAAAAAGTAGAAGAAGAGAAAGAGAGAGAGTGATAGTTTGGTATCCCTTCTTAATTTACAAAGAAATATGTATATATATTATGGAGAGATTGAAAAGTCTGTTGGGGCCAAATGAAGG
>JAIUND010002373.1:10000-22997 GCA_034699125.1 Gisinianus flammeolus
TTTGTCTTTGCGTTTTGTTTTCTCGAAAAGGAATTGAATTTGAGATCTGGATGTCATGGCCCAATAATGATAGCATATTCCAACAAATAAATATCGATGTGGATTACAATAGAACAATGAAATGAGTCAGCATCACCGAGCTGAGCTGAGAGTGCAGTGACAGTGGCCAATAAAAAAAGAAGAAAATAATGGTTTACATTCTCGGAGAAATATCAACGATGCGATGCAATGCGATGCAATGCGATGCGATGCGATTCGATGCATTGCATCGTTTGTTGTGGGCTGCTCAAGGAAAACAAAATTCTTGCCACGTAGTCGCAATCCTCGTCGTTCCGTCCATGTACACTTGTACACACAGTTACACAATGACGTATACAAGTATAAATCAAAACAAAAGAGCCGTTTGAATGTGTGCAGATTGCATTTTAACAGACTCGAAATACCAATAGAAATATAGAAATGGGAAATGATTGGTGTGTATGAAATTTACAACAGATTGCCTTGTCCAAATACAAACAAGAATAGGGAGTAAAATATTATCAATCCATCAATTTCATACATTTATTGTCGGCTGTCGACAGACAGAAAGAGTGAGTTGAGTGGCTGCTGTACAGTCAAGATAACTCACTAAGTACATGGGAAAAGGATTTTTGAATTAAAGAGAAAGAGAGAGAGAGAGGGAGAGAGAGAAAACGAACAAGTTAGCAGTTAGTATAAATATAGAGACAGACAAGAACAATGAAGAAAATTGGAAAAGCTGAAAGCACACTCGTCAAAACGCCTTTCACTTCCCCCAATAGAAATAGAGAAAGGAGGGAGAGAGCGGAAAGGAAAGGAAAAAAGCAAATCAGGGAAAGAATTAGGGAAAAACACACACAGACATATATAGAGAGATAGAAAGAGAGAGAGAGAGAGCAAAATGGAGAAACAGAGACGGCCAGGTGTAAAATAAGAAAATTTCTTCAAATTCCCCTTCTTTATTCTTTATCCATTTAAATCCATCCATTGAACCATGTATACAGTGCATACATCACATTACATACACAGACAGACGTTACGTTTTCGCATGTTGACAAAGTCGTCCTCGTCATCATCGTCAAGTTATGAAGAATCAAGACATGTCAAGGAATTTTTCGCATCAAATTTCTATTTCGAGTTTTCGACTGGCGATAAAATATCTCATACGTATACATCTGTATAATGTATATCGTACGGATACACATGCATGTACAAAATAAATGTCTATCTATATAAAATATAAAGTGTGACGGGAACATGAGGGATGACTTGAACAAAAGTTCTCTACCTTTAACAGAGGAACAGAGAGTTGTGCACAGAAGAAGCGTGAGCGTATAGGAATGAAAATTGGTGGAAAGTTAAAGACTTGAGGAAAGAAAAAGAGTTTTGATTGCCATTGCCACCTTGCTCGTCAGAGTGAGAGAAACACACAGGGAGAGAGAGGGAGAGAGGTAGAGAGGAAGAGGAAGAGACAAAGGGGGAGGGAGAATGGAGGGGGGTTGACTGTGAATGAGAGATATTCATATATAGTGCTCATCCATACGAGATGGATAGCATGTATAGGAGATTATTGAGGATTGAGCATCCGAAAAGCGTCTTTCATATTGTCAAAGATTGATATGAGGGAAAACACTCCGATATCAAATATAAACACGCTTAACTTTTATAATATGATTCTACATCCCTCTTCGTCCCACGAGACACCCGGATTCTACTCTGGCAAATGGAAATCTTCATCCTTCATTCCCGTCGCCCGTCGCCCGCGACCATCTAACTCCAACTATGTCTCTGTCTGTATATGACTATGACGATGACTATGACTATCCAAGTCAAAACCTTTTGTGTGAGTTTCCATGTGTGTGTACAATACAATAAGTATCTAATACATGTATGTATGTTTGGGTTTATAAAACAATGTGTGCATACTCCATACACGCAACGGGATAATATATTAGCGTCTCTGGATATTATTAGGAAAATTTCCGTGGATATTACGTTTTTGGAGGGACAGAGAAAGAGAAAGAGAAAAAGAGAAGGAGGGAACGAGAGAATGCAAAATGCTTGAGTCGAAGGTGTGTCTCCAGAGTATAATCCAGAGTATCATTCGGAGGTCTTCTAGGCAGGAAATTGCATGACAATCGCATACACAGTAATACACACACAAACACATACGTATATATTTTCTGTATTTCATTTCCATGTGTATATACATACCATGACAATGGTTCATTTCGTGTGTGTCAAGAACAGGGACAGGGACAGAGATGGAGAGAGAAAAACTGTAACTAACGTGTTGGTGATAGTAGATTTGTGGTTTAACAGACCAAGGGAAATATACGAAATGCACATTCTATCTTCATTAACGACCCATTGTCGAGAGAGAAAATCTTCCAAGAGTAAAAGAGAGGGAGAGAGAGAGAGAAAGAGAGACAGGGGTTAAATTAGGCTTAAATTAGGTTGCCGGGGTCAAATTAGGGTCCATCTCCATCTTCCATATTCTCGTTAACAAAGGAACGCTAACTACTAACTATAAACTCTGTGCATGTAGCCCGTCCATGCTTATTCTCTGTTCTCCTCCTCAACCTCGAGACATGTACAGATCCAGATAATATGATGATGAGAAAGTAAAGATGCTTGTGCATGTATTTATTTATGTTTTTCCACAGCTACAGCTACAAAACTACAAGAGAAGAGTTCTCTTGGAGAAATGGAATGAAAATGAGAGAAATCTACATGGATACTCATGACTAATGACTGTCCTCTTGCAAGTCTCTTATAATTATTTTGTATTGTGGCTTCCTCTTCCTTCCTTCCTTTCTCTCTCTCTCTCTTTCTCCCTCTCTCTCTTCCGTATGGTATACAATTGTACATGTACATGTATTGTAGATTGTAGATAAAGGAGTTGAGAGAGCAAGAGAGCGAGAGCAAGAGAGCGAGAGCGAGAGAGAGAGAGAGGGTTTGTGTGATGTGAATGTGAGGAGCCTTCATCTGATTGAAAAACATCCAAATTGTTAATTACATCAATATAATGGCCCCCATATGTATTATTTATGTATCTGAATCCTACTGCTTGGTTGGGAAAAATATCATTGCATAACGATAAGCTTCAATTAGACTGTTCGTACGCCATTCACTAGCCACTAGTCACAATTCACTATCGCCGAAGTGGAGGAGGATGATGATGATGATGGTGATGAACGCATCAAGTTCCATCTCACTTGTACATCTGACTCTTGCCAGCACAGTACAATACAGTAAATAGTTAGTTAATAGTCAGCTGCAACATCAAAGGCTGACATTTCTCCCTCTCTCTCTCTCTGTCGTTTCTCTTGTTTTTCTCTGTGTTTGACATTCGGCAGAGAGTGTAGACAGTGTAGAGCAACATCAACAATCACTCTCCATGGATTTGGATTTACTCTCTTCTTCAATTCGAATCTCTCGTTCGTTCACACTGTATATATATATGGTATAGTATATATTTAATATAGGCATGGTGTGTATCGTATCGTATATATCAGTATTGTCGGGTGATGTATTGTATTGTATGATGGTCTATTCTATTGGGAGGGAAGGACGTTGAGGGGACATTCAAGAAAGGAAAGAAGTGAAAAAAAACGACCACGGAGGACAAAAGGATTTACAGTGTCGTTGTCATTTAATACTCTGCACACACAGACTTATACACACCATGATTGACCACATTATGAACTCTTCACGTCTTCACACTTTTCATTCGGAAGCAAAAGAATTGCGGAATACAACAAGCACTCGCTCACTTACATGGAGGAAATATTATACGTATTACACTTTTTGGTTAGAGTGTGTATACGATTAGGATACGAGACGACTCATTCGCATTACTTATGACGACTATGACGGTAGCAAACGCCGTGGCACACAGACAGAGTCCGGCAAGACAGATTGCAAAGAATTTATTTATTTATTTAATACACTGACAACGACTCTCTGTGGATAGTTAATGGACGTAACTGTTACGCACTTACACAGTCAACAGTTTGTTTTTTATCTCCCTCCGCACACACACACACACACACACATTTCGCATTTCATACTACAGATTTTGAACTTGAATAAAACAGTAGTGTGACTGTGAACTGTATAGTCCGTGGTCTGCCTTGTTTCCCTGTGAATAGGGAATGAAAGGAGTATGGAACGAGCGAGGAAATATGTAAGCACAAATTGTTTACGGTAACTCAACTGTGATTTAATAACATCTGCGGGAAAAAAATTTAATGGATATTTTATTTACTTTTCTCACCCGTGAGTCAACTCACACAAACTTGATTTTATTTTTAAAAGATTGACGTTTTGTTGCATGAGGAAGAGAAAAAAGAGAAAAAGCAGAAAAGAGAGAGAGAGAAAAAAAGATTTCGGCGCTTTGTGTCCTTTGTAATCTTCTGTAGAGTATTCATCATTGATTCACAATTTAATACATAGATTTTCCGTATGTATACACATGCCATTTTATAAAGTAATTCCAAATGTATACAATGTTTCTGTCTGTAGTCGTCTGCATAGTATAGAGAGCAAGCAACTAGTAGTTTGCATTTGAAATGTTTCAGACTTCAAACGTCACGTATCGTAGGGACATGCGTGTGTGTTGTGTATTACGGTGTATGGGACAGTATGGGTATGGATAGGGAAAAATAGTACACATGAGTGGATCCTACTGAATCTTTAAACGATTTCGTTGTCCGCTGTCAGTGTCACTGTTGCTCTGTCTTTGACTATGATCATGACATTACAAATATGTATATGAAAAATTGTATATGTACCTAAGTGATAAGTGTAAGTGTCTATGCTCCGTCTAAAGTACTCTAAAGTCTAGAATATAGAATAATATAGAAGGAATTCACTTGTTTATCCTAAAGGAACAGAGGACAGACGTAGAAGGCATTTATAATACAAGTGTATAGCCACAGCCACATATCTAGCAGATCCTCTGTCCTCCATACAATTGTCCATGGTAAAAGATATGTGGACCTTTTTTCCTCTCTCTCTCTCTCATTCTCCCGTATATTTTCAGTCGTCTTTATTATTATATCGGTGGCTGTCAGCAATTGTGTGGCGTATCCCTTTCAATTTTATCAAAGCCATCCTCAATAGAAATATAAGTAGAATATGCACGCATAGATTTTGCACAAAAGCGGGGAATATAATACACAAAATCTCAACAAAAAAAGGAAAAGGAAAAGAAAATGCCTTACGTATGAGGAATATGATATATCTATGTTTGGAGATATGCGTGTGTGTACGTCCAAAGAAAGTTTGAAAGTTTTAACAACTTCAAGAACGTGGAGTGAGAAGAAGGCATTTGATATGGAGAACACACACCCGTACCCGCACCATCACCAGCCAAACGGTTGTCATATGAAGTGGAGAGATTTGAGTCGATTTAGAGTTTCTTTTCTTGTCATTTGGTCGTTGAATGTCCATGTTTTGACATGGTCCCTGAATGAGATTGGAGTTTTCTCTCTCTCTCTCTCTCTCTTTCACTGTCTGTTCCTTTTGGACCTTCCTTTCCTCTGTGAGTATTATCAATAGTATTGAGTAAAGTTTACCCCCTGTGGGGAATCTTCATAGTAGTCCCAACCCAATGTGAAACCTAACCGGTGACCTGAAGTGTTCCTTATTTCACTAAAGAAGTCTCACTCACCTTCCTGACCCCTCCAAACTCCATCCAAATACAAACACACACACAGACACACAAATACGAAACTTTTTATATTTTACTTAAATTATTATCAGTTTCATTTTCCAATCCAATCATGTGCGTACTCTGTACTGTAAACTCTGTATAGACGACTCTCTGAATAGATACATTTAAAGACTCTTTCCGTTCTTCTCATCAGATCAGTCCGTTCAGAGTCGTCAAAGACGGGAGTAACACAGACAAAATAATGCCATCAAATGGAATTGAATGAAATATCTATCTGATGGGATTTTGAATGGATGACTAAATTGTATTGTTATTATTATTATTATTATTATTCTCAAAGACTTTTTGCTCTCTTCTTGCTCGGGTAAAATGTGAGTCCGTTCTGTATCTGCATTCTGCTTACTGATGGACACTTTCACAGCTGAATTGAAAACTCAGACATAATTTGTAAAGAATTGATATCAAGTTTTATGATCGGCATTTTACACGAACCCTCATACGAACCCACTACAAGTGCATGCAGGCAGGCACTTGTACACATTTCCTTATCATACCGTACCGTAACTTCAAAATGTGTCGAAAGTCCACATTTTGTTGACGTTGACGTGAACAGAACAGGGAACAGGGAATTGGCATGTGCAGAAAGGAAAACAGATTTGAAATGATTATTTGTCGAAAGTGAGGGAAATCAAAATGAGATCACCCTCCTCCTCATCCTCCTCCTCCTCCTCCTCCATTTTCAGTTTGCAGTTATGAAATATTTCTAATGTGTATATAGTGTCTGTCTGTCGTTTTACACATAGTACTTACTTATATTATATTCATCATAATTTAATGGTGCATTGTCATTGGATTCCAAATTTCATTTTCAAAAGGCTTGACTTAGACTTTCATTTCCATTGTACCACTTTTTTTTTTTGCTTGTCTTCAAAGTTTTTCAAACGATCAAGGATGAGGGATGCTGACAAAAAAAAGAGCATAATTTTATTTACAATTGTTGACCAATGTAATGGCAAAGAATTAAAGTTAAAGAAGTTAAAATTTATACACCACAAACACACGAGTACAAAGGAAAAATAGTTTTTTAAAAAATAAATATAAAAAAAAAGTTCATTAGTACATTAGAAGACTTTTGACCTCAAGGGAGTACTAACGTTTATATATATATATTTTGTTATTGTGTAGTGTGTACACGACAAAAAGAATAATATACGAATAACGAATAGGAGATGATTTTTTTTGAGAGAAGAATGAAGAATGGAAAATAGAGAATAAGAATTTAAGTGTAAAGTGTAATAAACTGTAGAACTGTAGACTGTTAGACAATTTAAGGTTTTGACTTTTGACTGAACACGAAAAGACATTTGCCAAAGGTGTATTACGCAGTATGTCGGTTATTTACATGTAGATATAGATATAAATATAACGAGTGGACCGTTGGTGTGTGTGTGTGTACCTACGTATTTTTGACATAATGGGTTTCCTTTACATTTTTTTTTTTACATTTTACACTCTCTCGTTCGTTTCAGAAGGTATAACAACGTTACAATTCATGAACGCACATAAAAGTACTCACTCACTCACACACTCATAATATAATATTATTTCAAAGGGACGGTTTTTTTTGGCAATGGCCATGGATTGAGGATAGTGGGAGTTTTTTTCATCTCCATGTGGTAGACTGTGCGAGTAATAAAAAAATCATGAAGGGGGCATACAAAAATGGCAAAGTCAGTTTCTATGCACATTAAGCTATTGCATACGTGTACATAACTACATTATATCGTATCGTATCGCATCGCATCGCATTGTATCGTAAACCAAGCAGAATTTTAGAGCTTGTAAAAATCAGCCCGAAATTTGAGTATTTACGATTTCCTTGACGACATACAAAAAAGAAGACTGAAGAAGAAAAAACCCAAGACACGAGAAAGAGGGAGAGAAATTCAACTGTGGTTCACACAGAACGATTCGCTACTACTTTTTATTTGTCACGATTTCCCGTGTGCTTCTCTCTCTCTCTCTCTCTCTCTTGACTCTTGAGATTGTGATTGCTCCTCTTTTTGATGCTCATGATATCTTCTTGAGTTGTTTTGAGAGTCTTGTGAGTCTCGGGTCAGCAGGATGTTTCCTCCGTCTAATGTATGTATAAACACTACACAATCCGAACACATCATACACAAAAAAATACACAAATAATATCCTCTTTGTACATTCGAAAGCTTCTCTCCCTTTTCATTTCCCATCCATTTCATTTCCATTTCCATCCCTCTTTGCTCTGCTCTGTTTTGAGTTTTGAATGTGCATGGAGGAGAGGCAGGTTGTACATGTTGTTTTGATTCAGAGTCTCCAAAGGAAATGTATCAGCATCAGCAGTCAGTAGACTGGGTAAAATCACAGCATACCCACATACTACTAAAATGTACTAAATACAAATTTGGTGTAGCCTTCAGTCAGACACAATTTGAAAGACAGACTTCTTATTATTATTATTTTATTATGAACAGTAAGCGAGAGAGAGTGAGAGAGAGAGGATTTTGAAAACATTGTACACGTTAAACTGTCCAGTCTTTTTCACTGACAGGCAACTTATGTCAGTGCTTAATACACTGACTCAACTGACTACTCGAACGTCGAAAAAAAAAAAAATGAATACAACGAGCATAAAGTAAAAATATAAAAATACTTAGAGTATTAAGTATCCCTCTGTATTATTAACTATGTTTAAAATGACAAGATATGGAATGATATGTAATGTAAGTGTACAATAGAGACTGGAAAATGGACAAAATGGAACCCTTTTCGAGTCATTAAGCTCTGCGTTCTATCTTCTATCTCGTTCGTATTACCAAGAACTTACCGAGTGTTGAAGTGTACCAATTTCAAAATTCAATTCCATGAACTTCTCCGTCTCTCTCTCTCTCTCTCTCTCTCTCTCTCTCTCTCTCTCTCATCGTCCGTTTCAGTTCACAGTTGAGTTTTCTTTGCGTTTTTTTCTTTTTCCTTTTTACATCATTATACCATGACTCTCTCAATTTGATATGTAATTTGTAGGTTGGAAAATAAAGAAAACTTTAGAGAGTTTATATTATTTTTCATATAGTGAGATGAATGGGGGAATCAAGAGACTGAAGAATAACAACACGGCACTTGATTTTTAACACTTGAGCTCTCAGTCTGTATGTAAATCTTATGTATATCTCTGTATATGTTTGTACTCTTTGTACATTGCATGGCATGAGAACTCTGATTGAGCGCTAAAGCAAAATAAAACGAGAGAAAAAAAAATTTAATACAAGGATGCTATGTGTGTTCTCTTTCTCCATTCTGTCGTTCTTTTTCTCTTGATCTGCTCTGGATTCTCGATTCTCTTCAGCCGAATAAGAATAAGAGAGAGAGAGAGAGCGAGAGAGAGAGAGAAGTCTTGGAACAGTAAAATTATTCATGAAAGTGTAACAGCCCCAACATGTATTATGCCAGTGTATATGCGAGCAGGTAAATTGTGTTCAGGTTTTCGTCGAGTCACAAAGTGAATTTGCTTCCAAATTGAGCCTCTAGCAAATCCAGATTGCACATTCTCGTTCCCCTCCATACAATTCAATGTACAATGTGGAGAAGAAAAATGTGTAAAAATAGTTGCATTGTTTTTCTGTGTGCTGTTGAGATCAGTGCCAAACTACAATGCAATACCTTCGTATTATTTATTGATGTCAATTATTTCAGGAACAATCATAATTCTTCAACCTTTCCTTTCTCCTTTCCTTTCCTTTTTTTTTTCTTTTTTGCAATATGCCTGTACGAATACGAGAAAATATGTTCTACTTTCAGTACTTGAAAAGTATTACGTAATTCATATACATATATACAGAAATTGAGTTCACGATAATGGCGAGTTCACGCTCGTCATTTGTCTTGCAAAAAACGTCAAAGAAAGAACAAAGTGAGAAAAAATTGGTAGGGGAACAAACGAACAGAAATATATATATTCTTCACGGGTTTTCATTGTACATTTTATGTTACAGCAACAGGGTTTAAAAAGAGATGGCCTCCCCCCCATCGACCAAATGTATGAAAATGAAAGGAATATTAAAATATTTTTGTATTATCAAACTAATTTAATTTACATTTAACATTTGTCTATTAAATATTAAATAGAGCTCTAACCGTTTTGTAGAGGATTTAAGACGGACTTTATGAATGTGATTTAATTTGAGAGAGAGAAATGAAATGAAATGCGTGTACGTACACAATTGGCTTTGTGCTTGGTATGATTGAGCAAATAAAAAGAAAGCAATCATTGTGATGGCTATCAGAAAATTGAGTAAAAGAAAAATATCGTATATGTAACAAGTTGTTTAGCTCTGACTAGCTCAAATTCTACATATATACGAATTTCATATAATAAATTTATGTATGTGCATGTCTGCATCTGCATGCATGTAGCCATTTATGCATATGCATGCTCATGAAATTTATTTTGTCAAAGCCAAAACCAACTGCTCACAACTGTGGTAGATTTGGAACAATATTATACAGATATGTGTGTGTTTTTTTTATAGTACACCAAACAACGAGAGCAGAAACAGTATTGTGATGAGCTGGATTATAAATTGCCCATTAAAAATTAAAGTTGAATAGAATGTAATTGAAAAGCCAGAATTGAATTATTTTATTCCAAATGGCTCCTCCTCCTTAAAGATTTACGCTTTAATTCCCTCGAGAATAATTTAACTCTGTCTTTATTACGTGTGTACAAAGTTATTGGATAGATCCCCGAGAGCTGTATATATCTTACATAATATTATATACGTTGTACACGCAACAAGCGAGAGAGAGAGAGAGAGAGAGAGAGAGAGAGAGAGAGAGAGAGAGAAAGAGAGCGAGGGCTCAATAATCTCCTCCATTGGTTCATTTTTATTCGCTTAATCAAAATTAGCCCGTAACTGACATATTTCAAGCATAGCAAATCAACCGCTTTTCAACCACACTACGCACAACTTGCATCTTCCCTTGGCATCATGCAATCTCATTGTGAATACTTCTTTTTTTTGTGGCCTTTTCTAGATCCTCCAGTCTCGTTCTCTCCCTCTCCGTCTGTCAAATGGACCAGCTTTTTAAAACACGTGTGTCCATGAATACTCTACAATACTCTACATGAACCATCCAGTAGAATCAATCTCGTCTTCAACTTCCAAGTACATAGAGTATTTGAGTGCTCTGCAGATACTTTTTGTATGCACTTATCCATGTGTAGGCTGCAGTAGATTTATATACCTGTTGTGTGTTGCACGCACACAAGTTCAACATGCACAAGTCTCTCTCTCTCTTTCTAATCTCAATTTAATACACTTGGATGCAAAGTGCAATGAGAAGCTCACCTGTTTTCTCTCTCCCTCTCTCTCTCTATATATATACGATATAAAAACTCTGGTAAATGGATCAAAATTTGTGCGTACATGTGTGCATATACGTCTGTAGTGTTTGTACTTAATTTAATAGCATTATTCAACTTGTTTTTTTTCAAGTTTACGTGTTTGTCTCATGTTTCCTCCAAATCAAAACAGCCTGAAGCAATCATAGAATTTTACTCGAAGCACTGGTTTCTCCAACCATCCATCAACTGTAATAGAAGTGTGTACCTACATATACTCTACGCCATAGAATAGAATTCCATGAATTTAAAAAAACTACATGGGAGTATGACTTTAGAAAATCGGATTTGGAGTCTTCCTTTTTTTCATATTATTTGTATTGGTATTTGTATTGGAAGTTCAAGTTGAGGTTCGACTGTGGGGATTGGCCGATGGGAAAGTCTATAAGTTTGTGTCCATGGACAATTGACAGCATTGACTTTGACAATTCGTGTGTGTGCATTTGTGGATATGTGTGTGGATGTGTTTGTACATATGTACTTTGTGCATTGTCAAGGAGCAAGAAAAAACATGGACACTTTGAAGCACCTGTTTATCAATGTTTTTCCCCCTCATTCTCTCTCTCCTCAATATATAACTACTCACTTGGCCTCCTCCTAATAGCTCAGAGTAGTTAGTGGCTCTGTGTACAAGAAATTGACGGAGAATGACGAAGGCGGGCGTCTAAAAACCAACCAAGTCCACTGTTTGTCTTGACTTTGTGTCAAGTCAAGTTGATTTGAGCTCCACCAAAGTAAACAGTCATGTAAATGATTTTTGTTATTTATAAAAGCTCAGGCTGTATAGTTTTGTAGCTTGAGAAGAAAAAAAAATATTACACATGACCGTGTATACAGTTATGTTATTCCTCGTCAAACTCTAATGCAATGTTGTTCTCCTCATTGTAAAATGCTCATCATATACAAACTGAATGTGAGGAACATTCAAGGTACACAATTCACAATTGAAGGGACTCCCAGAGTTTGTTTACACTCACACACTCACTCACACATACATATATAAACTCAAATATACATCCACTCTTGGAAATAAATGTAGCGGGATATTACTCCATCATTCATTGAGGCATTTCCTCTAGCCACAATCTACATACTATTATGTCACATCCAGCCAAAAGAGGGAAAAACCATATGGGTCTCTAAAGTCTCTATACAACTTAAGTATATAGCTTTTGACTACAGCTTCATAATGATGAATATCGTCCGGTCTGTGTGTGTGTGCATTTGTGTGTGTTTAGCTATATGTAGAACATGCCATAAAGATATCGCACATTCATATCGCATGTGTGTGCAGTTTGTACCTTTTGATATCTGATCTTATACTTACTAATAATACAAAGACGGCAGTCACTCCAAACTCCTGTGTACATTCATTCTCTTTCTCTCTCTCTCCGACACTTTTCTTGTGCTTTTTGATACCTCGTGCGTTGTGGTGTTTGTTATAATGAATATAATACGCGCAACACGAAAATTTGCGTGTTTCCCTCCGATATTGACTTTTTTGAAGGGGTTTAGTCCTCGGTCTCGGTTCTTTTGAATCCACTACGGGAAATCTTGGGTTACACACAGCTAATGTGTTCTACAATGAATCCACACATATATACATATATATATAGGCTATAGGTATGTATAGAATAGACGGATAGAGACCACAGTGATATATCATTATGTAGTGCCATTTGTCGGAATTAGAAAATGTCCAGCCGTCAAAAGCTATAGCTGCAAAGCTAATGTGTATATTTACAAATCCGTTACAGATTTATATGTACATATTATTTACTTATATATATTTAACTAGCAAGGGGCCCGCCGCTAACGCGGCGCGTTGTGTCTATGTGTTCTAGCCATATGTACGCATGTATGCAAAA